>CAUYPK010039203.1:0-24608 GCA_963574355.1 Loris lydekkerianus | reverse complement strand
CTCAATTATTGTAATTGTTTTGGGTATATATTTTTATTTTTGAAATTTACCAGTGGCTGCTGCATTTTCCACCTCAGCTTATACTTGAGTCACTAAGTTTTCCCAGTTTTTAGGGTAAAATTAAGGGGGTTGGCTTATACTCGGGTTGGCTTATACTCGAGTATATACGGTAACTAAAAGCTAAAGAGTAGGGAGGCGCCTGTGGCTCAGTGAGTAGGGTACGGGCCCCATATACCAAGGGTGGCAGGTTCAAACTCAGACACAGCACCCCAACCAAATAAAAAAAAAAAACTAAAAAGTATACTGTCATATTAAGGTGGCAAAAGTTAGTTGACATTAGCAATTTCCAGAATAAAATGACTCTGAATTGAAACTTGGAAAATGTAGATGTTTATCAAGAAGGCAAGGTAAGAAAAGGCATTCCAGTCCAACCAAACGTTCATATACGTGTGTGCAAACACGTACATACATTTATATGTTGGAAAATCTGAGGGAATTGAAAATAGTTTATTGTAAATAAAGTAACAGACTAGAATTGAAAACAGTCACAAAATGGAATATGATGATAACAAAAGAGGATTTCATTTAGAAAATCATTGTATAAATTTCTATAGGGTTTTTTAAAAGGTAGTTTTCGTTATGGTTTCATACATCTAGGTAGGTAATTCAAAGACAAGAACTTTAATAGTTAAGAGGCTCACAATAGGCCTTTGTCATGACAAAAAAGAGGCTCACAGTATCATAAAGTGAAAGCTAAGTCTTCACTCAAATGAATGAGAATGATGTTTACTATAAATTAGCTATCATCCCAAAGTGTGGCTGTGGTAGCAGTAGGGAAGAAGACAACTGAAACGAAGTAAAAATGATACGGAGGTAGAATAAACTGGATTCAATCAGGGAGGTGGAACTGCAGGACAGCTCCCAGGTTTCTTGCGCTGGTGGCAAGGAAAATAGGAACAACATAAACTGAGACTGAGACTAGAGACAAGAAAGATAATGAGTTCAGTTGTAGAGATACGGGCAGTTTAATGCCCTTGTGGGGAAATACTGGAGAAGTCGGCTTGGCGCCCGTAGCACTGTGGTTACGGCGCTGGTCACATGCACCAAGGGTGGCATGTTCAAACCTGTCCTGAGCCTGCTAAACAACAATGACAACTGCAACAACAACAAAATAGCCAGACATTATGGCGGGTGCCTGTAGTCCCAGCTACTTGGGAAGCTGAGGCAAGAGAATTACTTAAGCCCAAGAGTTTGAGGTTGCTGTGAACTGTGACAGCACAGCCCTTTACCCAGGGTGATTTAATGAGACTCTGTCTCAAAAAATAAATAAATAAATAAATACATACATAAATAATAGGAAATACAATTGGAGCAGCAACGACCATGAAACCAGTACTCAGATGATAGACACCATTAGCATTACAATATCAAATAAAGGAGTTTATAGTTGAAAGTTAAAACTAAAGAAATAGATAACTCAGTGAAATGAGCTTGTAAAGTAAGAAAAGAAGGTGTGTGTTGAGGGGATAAGAGCATAGGCTCTGGAGCCAAATTGCTAGGATCCGAATCATAGCTCCATCAGAAACCAGCTATGTGACCCTGGGCAAATTAACCTGCCTTCTTTGTTTTAGTTCCCTCAAATGTGAAATGTTGTGAAAACTGAGTTATTTTCTGTACTATACTTAGAAGAGTGCCTAACTCAGAGGAAATATTTAATAATCTTAAAAGAGAGAGAAGGACCAGCATGGTGGCTCACGGCTGTAATCCTTGCACTCTGGGAGGCTGAGGCAGGTGCATTGCCTGAGCTCGGGAGACCAGACTGAACAAGAGTGAGACCCTGTCTCTACAAGATGGAAAAACTAGCCAAGCATCGTGGTGGGCCTCTACAGTCCCAGCTACTTGGGAGGCTGAGACCAGAAGATTGCTTGAGACCAAGAGTTTGAGGTTGCTGTGAGCTATGACACCACAGCACTCTACCAGGGTGAATGAGTGTGACTCTGTCTTAAAAGAAAAAAAAAAAAAAAAAAAAAAAATTAGAGAGAAGAAGCCAGGGGAAAAAAGAGAGACAGGGAGAGACTGGTGAAAGAAGAGTACCAAAGAAAGAAACCCTCCGAAAAGCAGCACACAAGCAGTGGACAAGGGAAGGAGGCTGCAAGATAACCTAGAAAGTTCCTAGCAAAAAAAAAAAAAGAAAGAAAGAAAGAAAAATAGCAAGGAATGGGCCAGGTTCATGGTAGGTAATTTGAAGATAAGAACTCATCCTGTAATCCCAGCACTTGGGAGGCTGAGGCAAGAGGATCATTTGAACCCAAGAGTTGGAGGTTATTGTAAGCTAAGACACCAGGCCACTCTACCAAGGGTGACCAAGTGAGATTCTGTCTCAAAAAAACAAAAACAAAAAAAATAGCAAGGAATCTAAGAATCTCAAGATGAAATGTTGTTTTGAATGCTAACTCTTTAGAGAGGTCAAAACATAAAGACAAATGAAGCGTCCACTGGATAGGCGCTCAGGGCGGTGAGAGACTCTCCCGAGGACAGCACAGCAGCACAAGCAGGAGGTGTCAGGAGGGAGGCCACCGCACAGCCTACTGTTGTTTTCAGCTCCTTATGTACGTTCATCACGGAATTTTTTTTGACATGAAGTTGTAACATGAAGATTTGGCATTTCCTTCTAATTTAGTCAACTTCCTGTTGTTCATGCATGTTGAGTAGGGAGAGCATGTCAAATAGAAAATACAAATCAACAAAAAATGTTTTATTTGTATCACCTTCCCCAATTCCACCACGATCTTTCAACATCGCCTGCCCTTTCCCAACAATAGAATTAGTGACAATGGCAGAGAGATAGCAAGGACAGTAAGAAAATGTCAAAACAAAAATGGAAGGTTAGAATACGAACTAAATAAGAATCTGTCTCAAGAAATACTATAGCTATAGCACTGGAGTCAGAACATTAGTATTTGTGAAAACTTGTTAAGATATATGTTTAAAATGTCGATTTTCAGGCCCTGCCTACAGAAAGGTCCAGAAATCTGCATTTACACGAGTATCTGATTTTTCAATGTAATCACTCAGAAGTATGTAAGGTCACTAGATATTCTTTCATTAGTATCAGAGATATTATCACAAAAGCAGGGCAAGATATTTTGTGGTATTTAATCCCACACTGAAAGTATTCCTATACAGAAGGGGCTTTCAAACTTTAAGAATTATTAAAATGGGGTCGGCGCCTGTGGCTCAAGCGGCTAAGGCGCCAGCCACATACACCCAAGCTGGCAGGTTCAAATCCAGCCTGGGCCCACCAAACAACAGTGATGGCTGCAGCAAAAAATTAGCCGAGCATTGTGGCAGGCGCCTGTAGACCCAGCTACTTGGGAGGCAGAAGCAGGAGAATCATTTGAGCCCAGGAGTTGGAGGTTGCTGTGAGCTGTGAAGCTATGGCACTCTACCCAGGGCGACAGCTTGAGGCTCTGTCTCAAAAAAAAAAAAAAAAGAAAGAAAGAGAGAGGGAGAGAGAGAGAGAGAGAGAGAAGGAAAGAAAGAAAGAAAGAAAGAAAGAAAGAAAGAAAGAAAGAAAGAAAGAAAGAAAGAAAGAAAGAAAGAATTGTTAAAATACAGATTGCTGGGCCCCACACCCCATTTCTGACTCAGTAGGTCTAGACAAGTGAGGTCCAAGAATCAGTTCTAACATGCTTTCTAATTCTGCTGATCCTGAGACCACACGCAGAGAACTCTTGTCCTTTGGCTTCGTTCAGTTATAATACTTCACTCTCCTCTGTCAGCAACATGAAGAAAATCAAGCTCATTATAATCTTTAAGAAGCATTTTTTTAAAAAAGCAATTCTGATTTTTGGTGGCAAGTGTTGCACAGCCTTATATACAAAAGCAAGACAATGATGTCATGTGTCAGTTACAGCAAGTGGTCTCAAGGTCAGCTGAAGTGGGTCCAGGAGCAGATGAGCAAGATTTTCTTCCTTCTATTACATTGCAGTGGTTTTGCACACCTATCTCGAAACTTCCCTGGGAGGTTTTCAATGACACACGCATGAGTACGGGGTTCAGCCTTTAATTATTCAAGGATGTTGTTTCAATCCTCTTTGCCAACTTGCCCTGGCAATGGAGGCCTGTTAGCTATCTGTGGCAAATGTATCTTGCTTTGTAAACTTTCTTAACTGTAAATCTTTCCCTGTTTCACCTTTGCCTTAAGGAGGGGGAGGGGGGGTGTTGTTTCAATGTAAGCATACTTCAAGTGAGAAATAGTTTGAGGATTATTTCTGTTCCCCAACCCTTGGATGTTGTGTAAGAACCCAAAATGAAGATTCAGTTAATGATAAAGATCAACTTACTATGCTTGTAAATCACTTATTTTCTAACTATGACTCATAGCTACATACTTGCATAGTGTGTGTCCAACATGACTATCCTGTGATTCTTTTTAGCAACTAGTTTTGAATTCCTTTAAAATGAGATACTTGAAGTTATTTTTGCATGATGCATTTATTGTAACAAATTTATTGTAAAAAAATTGAAGTGTAAGATTTCTCCCTAATTATAAATTTTGTCAACATTTTTATAGTGCTTTTTCACAAAAATATACTATATACTGACTTTCCGACAAGAAAGCCTATATCGCAGGAAAGAATACCTATTAGGTTTTTATATTTTACTTGGAAAAGTATTACATGCTTAAGCTAAAATTGTTAATTATACAAAAATAGGTGTTTTGTGACAGAGACATCTACAGTCTTATAACAATAAGTTTATAACAATTAGTAATAAAGATTTGTGACAAAAAATTACATAGTCGCAGGTATATTTTAGGTGAACTTGAGTCAAAAAAAAATTTTTTTTGAGACAGAGTTTCACTCTGTTGCCCAAGCTAGAGTACCATGGTGTCAGCCTAGCTCACAGCAACCTCAAACTCTTGGGGTTAGACAATCCTCCTGCCTCAGCCTCCTGAGTAACTGGAACAACAGGCACCAGCCACAATGCCTGGCTTAATTTTTCTATTTTTAGTAGATACTGGAGTCTCAGTTTGCTCAGGATAGTCTCCAGCCTCTGACCTCAAATGATCCTCCTGCCTTGGCCTCCCAGAATGCCAAGGTTATAGGCAGGAGCCACTGTGCCCAGCCAAATAGATTTTTTTTTTTTTTTAACAAAATCTCAGGCAATACGATTAGAAAATAAAATACTATTTTATCCCTCCACCCTCACCCCAACTTAAAGACTAAGAGAGGTTTGACCTCACAGACCTTTTACATGTAAACCAAGTGGTTCTGATCATAATCACTCTGGAATGATTTGATTCTTAGGGCCCCAAAGGTGTCCAGAGGTGCTTCATCAGAGCAAGTAATGGCCACGGTGTGGTGTGAGCTGCCCAATAGCAACAGTTTGTTCAGGTGCCTTCTTCTAAGCTGGAGGAGAAAAAAGAGGATTCTTTCTTTTTTAAAAAGAATTATTTTTGAAGTTAAAATGTACATATGGTTTTTTAAAGTGTGAAATGAAAGGAAAAGTGTTTTCCTTTTTATTTTTCACAATTCTAACTTTCTCTCCCCAAAATTAATAACAGTTAACAGTGACTTGGTAAATACACATATAAAAATGTTTTCTATATGTATCCCAGTTTGTACACCTTTCCTTTGTCGTATTTGCACAATTGCAATCACACCATGCATATTGCTTTACATACTATTGAAAAACTTACCTTGGAAATCTTTCCATCTGTGAAAATACAAACTTTTCTTATTCTTTTGTTATTGCAGAATATAAAATTGAGTGTGTGTGCAAGTTATGTAATCATTCTCTTACCAACAAATATTTATGTGGTTTCTAATTTTTAATTTTAATTTACCATAGAGTAAATTAGTGGTCACAGAATTGCTGGGTTAAAGGATGTATGAATTTGCAGTTTTGATAAATATTCCTAAATCGCCTTCCTAAAGGGTTGCCAAGTTTCATTCCCACTAACAGTGTATAAAAGAGCCTTGATAGAATGTTTTTCCCTTAATTATTACTTCCAGCGACAGTAAGGGAAGGGGCTTCTTTCACACACTGGCAAGAACCCAGCTACCCCCTGTTGAAGTCCCCTTCTCTTATCAATGCACCATGGGACTCCCTGTATTCTGCTGATAGCTCTCAAAGCTACCTTTCTAATTTCACTAATAAGTTTATCACATATAAATACGTATTTAGCATATTTATCAGAGGATACCCACCCTATGCCAGTTTCCCTAGAGCCTATTGATAATCTGCAAATTTTGCATCTGTCCTATATTTTATTCTGTCCTTGGGAAATATACAGTCACAGCATCTGGATGGTAATAATAAATAACAATAGCTCCCTTACACTGGACTTTTGCTCTAGTCACTCAGAGCACATTATATGTGTGATCTTGTTCATCACAAAACATCTCTTTAAGGAAAGCATCTTCATCTGTATTTCAAAATAACATAGCACTTGAACTACAGACTGTTAAGGATTTCCCTTAAGGGTCTTCATGAATTAATCAATTGTATATATTCTGGCCTTTTGATGTGAGTTCAGCAAAGTTCATGACAGAGCCTTTCATTAAGAAAAGTCTCAATGCTTTCATAAAACTATAACAAGCAAAATGGGGCAGAGGTCTCCAGATGAGACAGGGAAGGCTGTGAACTACTTTTTCAAGGGATTTTACCTTCTTTCATTAAATAATTACAAAGGGAATAGAAGTCAGAATTTCTTTCCACAAGTAGGAAAGAAATCACACTGTAAACTAAAGTTTACACTAATCTTACAACTAAATCTATGGAACTTCATGAGACACTCTCAAGCTTTGATCAAATTGAACTAAAGGGGAATAATGAACTGAAAGTGATGCTAGATTTGGTAGACAAGAATAGAGATGTGGGGGATATATCATTTTCATTTCCACTTGAGGCATAATGGCAGCACTGGCAAAACCACGTCTGACAATAACACAAAGTGGCGTGTTCCATTCATTACCACCACTGTGAAGTCTAAGGCTGTTGACGTGGGATTCCTGGCCTGACATAGAGAGGGTTATCTACAAAAGCCCTGTGCAGGCAAAGAGAGACAGAGGCCCAACTCTGGCATTTCCACTGGGCTTATTAAATTGACAGCTACAAGTATACAGTGGATTTTTCCATTGTTGCATTTCTATTCTTCTTTCATGAAAGTTAAGATTCTGAGGATACACAAAAGGACAGAAATGCCTTTCATACAAGAATCCCACTCAGGGATCCTCTCCTATAGTTCTGAGGTCTTAGTAAAGGCTGTCATTGCCTCCTCCTGGTACAATTTGTAGCAGAATCCTGTGGCCTCAGAGAAGGAAAGGCAGTAGAGTGAACAGAAAAAAATAACACAAAAGTCCTTATATAAAATCACCTGTCTTGCTTTATAACTTTAGCCAAGAGTGACTTGTGAACCAGTAGCAGAGATCAAAAGACAACACACAGACTTTTCCAGAAAGAACATTGGGGCAGAATTTTTTAGCATTTCAAACACTAAAATAGACTAAAGGAATTCAGAAAAATAATGTGCAAAATACTGTGGGCTTGGGTGAGCAGAACTGATTTGCTTTCCATAGCAGCAAAATTAGATGTGACTATCTTCAATGCTAAAAACTGCGACTTTAGCTGCGTAGCTCATGGTCATATTAATTTCAGCGCATTGAGGGATTTTTGGTTGTTTTTGTTGTTTCAGGCTATCAAAACATACTCAAAAAGATGTACTGAAAAAATGTGCCATGTTAGACCAAAAAGCTTGTGATAATATACAATTGGTATGTCTGACACTTGAAAGATTTCATAAATGTCGAGCATTTGCTTTAAACACACACATACACATCCCAAGCTGTCCTCAGTAGGAAAAGGCAAGGTCAGACTCCAAGGGGTTCCTGTCTCCTGTAGGGTTTGTCATTAGAGAATGAAGGCAAATTGCCAGTGCCTATATACATGATTTTTTTAAATCCTCCTTTGTTTTGGTTTTGGGGTCTATCCTAGTGCTTTTACAAGACGCCTGCTGTGTTCCTGAGAAAATAAAATGTGCAAAGCATGCTTCCCTTCAGTTTGTCCACACCCCTGGGAGATATCTTGAGAGATTAATTGTTGGACTCTTAACTGCTGCTCTCTCCACTCCCCTGGTAGTTCGGTGTAAATCACAACAAAAGTTGTCCTTTCAAGTGAAAATACTGGCAGATCCCTTCACATTTTACTGGACCCTGGAGACATTTGGCCTAATTTGAATCTGAAGTTTAAGCTCCAAAATTTAATTTAATTTACCTTTTTTCTTTTTTAAGTCATTGATACTGCCAAAAAATATAGGTGACCTTTTTAAAGATCCTCTTAGGCAGTTTCAGTGGTTTGGGAGAACATTCAGAAACCTTTGTAGTCTCTAAAAGTAGGAGGCCTTTTTATGGAATCACACAATAAAATAATTCTGAAGCTAAAAGGAAATTCTAAATCATCTATTATAGGCCTATCATTTTATTACATAAAAATGTCTATGATAATTTTTTTTCTAAATATTTCACTTTTTTCAATAAAGTTAATATAATCATATGGTTCAAACTTCAAAGGGTACAAAACACTGGACATTGAAAAACAAATAGCTCTCCCATTCCCAGTCACGCAGTTAGCATCCCTGGAGTGGATTATCATTACTAGTTTCTTCTGTTTTTTCCAAAGACATTCTGTGCATGCAATGACATCCTGTCAGCAAGAGCTTTAGACCTGGCAAGGCCAAAGAAATCACAAATTAATCACTTTTGTTAATTATCATAAAGTAATCATATACCTGTTAATTCCAATCTCAGTTCTGTCACTTACTAACTACAAATTAATCTCTCTTCCTCAATATCCCCATCTATATGATAGAATTAATAACACCCACCAGCCAGGATTGCCAGGATTAAGTGAGGTAATATATCAAACTACCAGATCCTCTTCTTAATTCTGACGATGGGAAATGAATCTTTTTTTTTTTTTTCTATCTATTTGCATTTCAAAAAGAGATAAGGTCTTATCAAGATAGGAATAACGATATCTATAGAAAATAAAATAAGGCCAGGTGCGGGGACTCATGCCTATGATCCTAGCATTCTGGGATACCTACAAATAGGGAGCTACTTGTATCCTTTGCCCAAATCCTTTCCAACTTATACCTGTTGGTCTAAATAATTATTAATGACACTCTCCTCTGTTATCAAGAAGTCCTATTCAAGCAAAGTGGCTGACACCTGTAATCCTAGCACTCTTGGAGGCAGAGGCAGGAGGATGGCTTGAGCTCAGGAGTACTAGACTAGCCTGAACAAGAGTAAGACCCCATTTCTACTAAAAATAGAAAAACTAGCCAGGCATAGTGGCTGGTGCCTATAGTCCAGAGGCTGAGACAAGAGGATTGCTTGAGCCCAAGAGTTTGAGGTTGCTGTGAGCTATGATGCCATGGAACTCTCACCCAGGATGACAGAGTAAGACTCTGTCTCCAAAAAAAAAAAAAAAAAGAAAGAAAGAAAATCACAATAAAGAAGTAGGTGTTAAGCTGTCTATTTGCATAACACTATCACTTTATTTTTCCTAGCCTTGGTGAAGTTTATTGACTTCTTCCTTATTCCTTTTTGTTTCATTGTCTTTAATCTTCTCCCACTTCATATAACCTGAAGACGCCTCCCTGAAGTCCACTGTTGTCAAAAGATTGTATGCTGATAATGTTACTCAGAGAGTAAGAGAAGAGGGGATTTATAATTTAACAAATATTGATGAAGCAACGAATATGTGCCAGGCTCTTTGCTAGGTGTACAGAACCGGACAAAACTTAACAGACAAGATAGTGTGAAGGACTGCTCTACTTAGGGATCAGTGAAATTCAAGGCATTGCTTTATCTCCTAAGATCTAGAAAATCATCAGACTTACTCAAATTTAAGAATTCAGGCTCAGTGCCCGTAGTTCAGTGGTTAGGGTACCACCATACACACCATAGCCGGCAGGTTCGAACCCATATTTTTGCTTAGTTCAACTTTCTTACTTATAATATTTTGATCTAACCTGGACAAAGGAGCCCTTTATTCAAGTGTTAGACCCTTTATTCAACAATGATGATTACAACAAAATAAGTCAGGCCTTGTGGTGGGCACTTGTATTGCCAGCTACTCAGAAGGCTGAAGCAAACGAATCACTTAAGCCCAAAAGTTTGAGGCTGCTGTGAGCTGTGACGCCATAGCACTCTACCGAGGGCAACATAATAAAACTCTGTCTCAAAAAAAAAAAAGAACTTAATTACAAATAAAAGAAATCCAGATTAACAGTTTATAAACAATTAAGGGGGCCAAGAGCAGTGGTTCAAGCCTATGATCTCAACACTTTGAGAGGCTGAGGTGGGAGGATCACTTGAGGCAAGGAGTTAAGAGACCAACCTCAACAATATATATCAAGACCCCATCCCTACAAAAAACTTAAAAATTAGGCCGGGTGTGGTGGCTCATACCTGTAATCCTGGCACTCTGGGAGGTCGAGGAGAGTGGACTGTTTGAGCTCATGAGTTCAAGACCAGCTCTGAGCAAGGAGTGAGACCCCCATCTCTACTAAAAATAGAAAAACCAAGGCAAGAGGATCACTTGTGGCAAGAGTTGAGGGTTGCTGTGAGCTATGCTAACCCCATGGCACTCAAGCAACAGCTTGAGACTCTGTCTCAAAAAAAAACTTAAAAATTAGCCAGGCATGGTGGTGCATACCTGCAGTGCTAACTATTTGGTGAGACTGAGGGGAGAGGATAGCTTGAGCACAGAATTTGCAGGTTATAGTGAGCTATGATCATATCACTGTATTTCAGCCTGGATGACAAAGCAAGACACTGAGACCCTGTTTCTGGTTAAAGATAAAAGCAATTAAAGGAATTCATTGGCCCACATGATTAACAATCAAAAAACTGGGAAGGTTTTAAGAAAACCAATATCTCCATAATGTCAACAAAGACCAATTTTCTTTCCGTTGCTGCACTCTCTCTTCTGTGCTCGCTTCCTATCCTAGGCTGCCTTCCCAGGGTAGTCAGAAGCAACCAGGCGTATATTCTTCCTAGTTCATATCTTCAAAAGCAGAGAGTACCTTTGAAGCAACTCCTGTAAATAAGAGAGGTGTTTACTTATTTTAAACCTCCTGCAACTTCCTCCTTAACTTCATTGTTTGTGATCAGTTCACATGCCTACCCTGAACCAGTCACAAGGACAGGGTGATAAGACACTGCTGATTAGTGTAAACCAGTCAGAGGTTATCTCTGGAGGTGACAATCCAACCCAACCCATGCTTCAAAAAATAATGCTTATTTAGAAAATAGAAAGCTGAGATGGAATTTCAGAAAGTCCACTAGGACTTTTGTCACTGCTTCTCTCTGCATTCTAGGGCTGTTTCTTTCTTTAGGGTGAGGGGGGGCTGTGGGGGAGGCAGAGTCTCACTTGGTCACCCTTAGTAGAGTGCTATGGCATCTTAGCTCACAGCAACCTCAAACTCCTGGGCTCAAGAGATCCTCTGGCCTCAACCTCCCAAGTAGCTGTGACTACAGGCACCTGCCACAGCACCCGGCTATTTTTTAGAAATGGGGTCTCACTCTTGCTCAGGTTAGTCTTGTACTTACGAGCTCAGGCAATCCACCGGCCTAAGCTTCCCATGTGCTGGGATTACAGGCGTGAGCCACCGCACTTGGCTTTCTAGGACTGTTTCTTAGGCTGGCTCCATTTGTAAGGCTTTTATTTTAGGTTCCTTCATAATTTGATTTACACATAGCTGAGGCTCACCATACAACAACTCTCACACCCAATATCTATGACTCTATGATTCCAATTCCCATTTACCCATCAATGACTTTTATGTCTTAGGGAAAAATTCTCAAAACAATGCGTCTAATTGGTTTGGCTTAACCCAGGGATAGGCTGTCTGGGTATGTGTCCCACAATAATCCAATCATAACAGCCAGAGGAGCAGGGTCATCTGACATAAACATGTATGACTAGACCCATCTGTTCAGCAGAGGAGCAGATTCTTTTAGAAGGCAATGTGGGCAGAAAAGCAATTATATATATATATATCTAACCAGAAAAAACCAGGGTGAAAACAATAGGGGAAAAAATGGCAACAGATTTAAAGATAAAAGAAGAACTGTTTCCATGATTCAAAATAAGACAGTATAACTGATCATAAACTCTTACTATAATTGCTATTTTGGCCTTAAATTTTCTGAAATTTACCTTATAGAATACTGAAACACTTTTTTGAGGAGAAATTGTACAGAAGAAAACAACTTTTGATCATAAATCTAGAAATCTAAAAGGATATTAATTCTCATCATATTGCATATTCCACATGCTGGTAAGTGTCAAAGCATGCCTAAATTCCGTGCCTTTTTTTCAGACTATTCTTTCTCCTACGTGAGTCTAAACTGAAGGGACTAGCAGAATATCCCAGCAGAATTTCTCTAAACAAAAACTTCATTTGATTCTTAAGTTTCATTTTCACCTCCTGATTTACATTCCATCCCCAACTGACTCCTGATGTGTTCACTGGAAAGGGAGGAGGCTTTCAGTTGTCAGCAGTAGTTGTGGCTCTAAGGAGAGAGGTGTTGTGTGGTTATTAGAGTAATATGAGTAAACTCTGCTGGAGCAAAAAAGGAATGCAGAAAGCCAGGAATGATGTGGTTTTCTTCACACTGTTAAGATGCATTCAAGCTTTCTTCAACCTGAACAGCCATCTGACTGGGTGCTATTTTAAATGTGAATAAAGGTAGTGAAACAGCCATCTGACTGGGTACTATTTTAAAATGTGAATAAAGGTAGTGAAAGGACTCTCCCTATTTCCCATAAATCTGGGAATGAAATGGGCTAAGGACATCAAAACTTTCCCCTGAGGTATAGAAATTGCATCTCATGAGGGTTCACGACTAGACCCATCTGTTCTAAGTTTTCATGAGGGTTCTAATACTTGAATAAAGTATTCAAGGCCTCCTTTGCCCAGATTAGCTCAAAATATTATAAATAAGACAGTTGAACTAAGTAAAAATATAGGAAACAGAGAAAATACTATACAAAAAGGTTATTTGACCAGCGCCTAATTCTGATTTTAGTTTAAAAACAAATTGTAGCGATGCTTAAGATTGAAGAAACAATTGGTACTTAAAAGAAGGGAAGACTTAACGGCAGAGTGGAATCTTTTTAATCAACATTTCATACCGTGGCTCCACGTGGCCTTCCCATTTCCCAATACCTTTGATTTGTGAAAATAATGGTTATGCAATTTCCACACATTGTGCTTCAATCACAGCATGTAGGCGACCATAAAAAGAAAACAACTAAAAAGTACTTAGAGCTGGAGACTTTGATAAGGTTTTCTTTTCACTCACAAAGTTGGATAACTTGATACTTTTCTAAGGCAACTGAAATATTCCTACTGGATTCTAAACAGATATATGTGAAGGCAGGCAGCAAAGTGTCTCATTTTCTTAAATGTATTTATGGCAGCAACACTGGTTAATTTAATTGTGAAAAATTAACCAAAAGAAACTATTGGACTATAAGAATTCCACAGTTGACAGATTGTTGGTCTTTCTCTTAAAAAATAAAAAAAAAATGTGTGCCATCTGTTTACAAAAGATGAGAAATGTTGAAGAAAATGATTTCCCTAGGGCATAATGCTACAGCCAGTTACAAAGAAGTATCTGGCATTTTCTAGGAGGATTTGGCACAAGGAACAAGACAGCATTAAGTCTGCAAAGGCATTGGCTGAGAAACACAAAGGTGATTTCCTCTGGTCCCTGTTTTAGTCTTACTCTTTGAACTTCCAAGCTTATTTATTGTTGTTATTATTTTTAATTTGGCACAGATTGTTTCAAGAATCATCTTGGTTCCCTTTTTTGAAGTCCTTTTGTTTTTAATTTGTTGAGACTGGTTTCTAAAATGCTCCACCTCCACCACCTGTCATCTGGGGGGGGGGGGGGGCCGTGGCTTGGAGCACACTCACAGCCCTGAGTTCAACTGTGGACGGGATAGTGAAGGGCAGCCGCAGAAGGAGGCACAGCTGCAGATTTGGAGGTAGGTGGAAATATAGTATTTCAAAATAAAAATCCCCAAGCTACAGATCGGAGAGAAATTTTCATACCCTAAACGTGGCTGGAGAAATTAATTTCTGTCAATTCTAATTCTTTCAGGAGGATTTTCCCTCTTGCATATAAAATCCTGGGAATTTCCCCCCTCTTCATCCAGTCATTTCTATGTGATTAATCATGCATTGGTCACTCGTCACTAGATGGCATTGTGTAATGTTTCTTGACAGCAGTAACTAAATTGGTAAAGTTACAGCTTGGGCTATTTTTCAATTTATTCTTCTTTGGTATGGAGCTAAAAAATCTAAATCTGATCCTGGATACGTCATCTTTATATGTGTTCTGAGTTTGGCTTTGAAACATTTGAATACTCTTTGAGATTCCTTTTCCTCAGTGTCTTCCTAGTACATGAATCCAATAATTATCAGTTTTAAAAGAACATTAAATAAGTTCTTCCTCTAAATTTTCTTTCAGATCCCATATAAGAATGTTTACTTATAGGGACTCTCCAGAAATAAGGTAAAGCTCAACACAGCTAGCATCTCTACCTAGAGATGCAAGTGAAATATATATATACACAGAGGGTACCAAAAAAATTATATACATTTTAAGAAAAGAAAAAACTTGGGTGGTGCCTGTGGCTCAAGGAGTAGGGCGCTGGCCCCATATACCAGAGGTGGCAGGTTCAAACCCGGCCCCGGCCAAAAAAAAAAAAAAAAAAGAAAAAAGAAAAAACTGGATTAAAATTATAATGTTCAATATGTACATATAACATTTGTAATCTTGTATATTGTATCTTGTATCTCTTATAATTGCAGATGCCAAATGTGACTTGAGTATTACAATTTTAATCCAGTGTGTTCCTTGTTTAAAATGTGTATACATTTTGGGGGCATGTTTTGTATGTGTAAAAACTTGTTTTATGGACGTATAGTCAGTTGAAAGCTAGTCATGGATAAACCAGGCTGATGAAATAACATAAAAAGGATAAGCTGATACTGTTATCAGCCTGTGGAATTTATGAAGGAAATATAGCAGCCATAAATAAAAACTGATGTAAATATGAGTTAGTGGTCACAGTCTTGTGCTCTTCCAGACATAACAGCTAATTCTGGCCATTTTTATTTGTTGTATGCCAATAAACTTTATGCCACCAAAGAATAAATTCTAACTTTTGTACTGTCAGTAAAATGTCTTTCTATATTATAATTATGACTTGGCGACCTGAGAATTCATAAATAACAATGAATAATAAAATATACTATTTGAGAGCTCGGCGTCTGTGGCTCAAGCCACTATGGGGCCAGCCACACACACCTGAGCTGGCAGGTTCGAATCCAGCCCATGGCCCACCAAACAACAATGTCGGCTATAACCAAAAAATAACTGGGTGTTGTGGCGGGGGCCTGTAGTCCCAGTTACTTGGGAGGCGGAAGCAGGAGAATCACTTGAGCCCAGGAGTTGGAGGTTGCTGTGAGTGGTGATGCCACAGCACTCTACCCAGGGCAACAGGTTGAGGCTCTGTCTCAAAAAAAAAAAAAAAAATATATATATATATACATATATATATATACACTGTTTGAGGACAGGCATAGTGGCTCACACCTGTAATCCTAGCGCTCTGGGAAGCCAAGGCCCTTGGATCAGGAGCTCAAGACCAGTTTGAGCAAGAGCAAGACCCCATCTCTGCTAAAAATAGAAAAATTACCCAGGTGTTGTGGTAGGCACCTGTAGACCCAACTACTTGGGAAGCTGAGGCAAGAGAATTGCTTGAGCCCAAGATTTTGAGGTTACTGTGAGCTACAATGACAGGTGGGCACGTTAGCCTAGGCACCAGAGTGAGTGAGACTCTGCCTCAAAAAAAAAAAAGTATTATTTGGAGTAAAACTAACAAGACAGATAACAAATAGATATAGATAGATGACAGAAGAATGGATCCAATAAAGTATTCAACATTCTGCAACAAAACTATAATATTGATCTACTAATTTTTTTTATTATTGGGGATTCATTGAGTGTACAAAGTTCTGGGTTACACTAATTGCATTTGTCAAGCAAAGTCCCTCTTATAAATGTGTTCCTCCCCCAAAAGATGTGCCAAACACTGTGAACCCCCATCCCCCTAGTCCCCCACCCCCCATCATGCACTAGCTTATCAATTGTTCTCACATTAAAATTGAGTACAGGTTCGGTGCCTGTAGCTACACCAGAGCTGGCAGGTTCAAATCCAGCCTGGGCCCTCCAAACAACAATGACATCTATAACCAAAAAATAGCTGGGCGTTGTGGTGAGCACCTGTAGTCCCAACTACTTGAGAGGCTAAGGCAAAAGGAACCCTTATGGCCAAGTGTTTGAGGTTGCTGTGAGCTGTGATGCCAGGGCACTTTACCTAGGGTGACAGCTTGAGACTGTCTCAAAAAGAAAAAAAAAAAAATCAAAATTGAGTACATTGGATTCTTGCTTCTCCATTCTTGTGAAGCTTTACTAAGAAGAATGTGTCCCATCTCCATCCAGGTTAGTACAAAAGATGTATAGTCTCTATCTTTTTTACTGGCTGAATAATATTCCAAGGTATACATATATTACAGCTTGTTAATTCATTCCTGGATTGGTGGGCATTTAGGTTTTTCCCACATTTTGGCGATTATAAACTGAGCTGCAATAAACAGTCTAGTGCAAATGTCCTTATGATAAAAGGATTTTTTTCTTCTGGGTAGATGTCCAGTAATAGGATTGCAGGGTGAAATGGGAAGTCTAGTTTGAGTTCTTTGAAGAGTCTCCATACGTCCTTTCAAAAAAGTTGTATTAGTTTTCAGTCCCACCAGCAATGTAAAAGTGTTCCCTTCTCTCCACATCCACACCAGCATCTGCAGCTTTGAGACTTTGTGATGAGCAAAGCAAAGCAAATTAGGGATGATGAGCATTTTTTCATATGTTTGTTAGCCATTCATCTGTCTTCTTTAGGGAATGTTCTAGTCATCTGTCTTGCCCATTGATATAAGGGATCGTTGGCTTTTTTTGTGTTGCTTAATTTGAGTCCTCTGTAGAGCCTGGTTATCAATCTTTTGTGTCATTCGTAATATGCGAATGTCTTTTCCTATTCTGATGACTGTCTATTTGCTTTGGTTGTTGTCTCCTTAGCTGTACAGAAGCTATTCAGTTTCTTTAAGTCCTATTTGTTTATTTTTGCTGCTATTGCAATTGCCACTGAAGTTGTCTTCAAAAAGTCTTTTCCTAGGCCTATACCTTCAAGTGTTTTCCCCCCACTTTCTTCAAGGATTTTTATGGTTTCATGCCTTGGATTTAGATCTTTTATCCATCTTGAACCGATTTTAGTGAATGGAGAAAGGTGCAGGTCCAGTTTCAGTCTTTTACAAGTGGTTATCCAGTTCTCCCAGCACCATTTACCAAATAAGGATTCTTTCCCCCCAGTGATCCGCTATTTTAATTTACTTGTTTAATATCTGAAAAGATGTTTCTCTGTTTCAGTTTGCCTTTTGGTTTTTATTTCATTCATTCATTCATTTGACAAACATAACCAAACACCTGCTTTGAATTTGTTCAATATGAGAGATGCAAAGAAAAATAGGACAGTAAATTTGCCCTCAGAAAGCTTTTAGTCTTAAAAAAAGAAGAAGAAAAGAAAGCTTTTAGTCTTTTGTGTTGTTAAGCATCCACATAATAAATATCAGAATTATTCATGGGTATTATTCATTTATTTATGGGAATGGATATCAGAATTATTCTCCCAGAATTATTATTCATGGGAGAAGGAGAAATGGAAAAGGAAGAGAGAGAGAAATGTAATACAAAGACTCTCAGACTAGGGAACAAGACGCATGGTTTATGGATATAGATCTGCCAGTAACTCATGCTGTAACCATGGACTTTCCCCATTGTATGTTCAAATGAAATAATTTTATATAAAAGTGCTTTGTAAACTGTAAAATACCTTTTAAATGTGAGTCTTTTAAGCTTTTTAAATTCTTCCTCTAAGAATCCCACAGTTTTTTTTAAGAACTTTTATCCTATAATCAAGTGTTCCCTCTCTTTTAACTTTCCTTTCTATTTTAAAACTCTAACAGCACAAATAAAACACATTAAATTTTCAACTCATCTTGTGAAGCAAAAAATGGACAGAAGCAGCACAATCTTGGATAGAAAAAGGTAGAAGGCTAAATTAAGCACCCTTTGATCACATAAAATTCTAAAACTTTGAGGTTCTGTGATTACCCTTTTCCTCACATGTCCTTTGCTGATTCTTGCTGCTTCCCTTGGTTTATGCAGATGAAAAATGTAATTTCAAACAAATTCTGTTATAATAACACATATTAATGAAAATACCTCTTGTGAGGTCCATTCTGATCTGAGAACTTCATCTCTTCTACACTTTCATGGTAGGGAAAGACCAAAGAAGGTTCTAGCTGATTACTGGATTAGGAGATTCAGTACAATACTATCTGTTCTTAGACTAGTTCAATAGTTCTGCAAAATACTTCTTACTTTTCAATAAGGCTAGTCATACCATTATTTAGAATAGATCAGCCAGAAAACTTTGTTTTCCATAGATTATCTGTAGAAATCATTATTATTTGTATAGGCCATTATATAACAAACTATTTAAGACCACAAAGAAAGGTGCCTAAAAAGTTGACAATGGTCAAGTCCTTGATTGGACCTAGGTGTGTGTAGAGAGGAGTATTATTTTAATCTTCTGATCCATTATGTGGGAACTTTGTCTTTTACTTTGTCACCACATTAGGCTGTGTTTGTAGTAAGATGACAGGTTACCAGTAAAGATTAACTTTTTTTTTTTGAGACAGAGTCATACTCTGTTGCCTTGGGTAGACTGACATGGCATCATACCTCACAGCAACCTCAAACTCTTGGGTTCAAGTGATCCTCTTGTCTTAGCCTCCCTAGTAACTGGAACTACAGGTGTCTGCCACAATACCTAGCTAGTTTTTCCATTTTAGGAGAGACAGGGTCTCACTCTGGGTTAGGCCAGTCTCAAACTCATGAGCTCATGCAATCCACCCATTTCACCCTTCAAGAGTGCTAAGATAACAGACATGAGCCACCACACCCAGCATAAAGATAAACCTTTCATTAAGCATTTGGACTGAAAATGTTCTCATTATAACATTACAGAATTTGAACTTACAGAGATTCAACTTACAGTAGAACCTCCATAAGTTGACCACCCAAGGACTGCAACAAACTGATTAACTTAAGGAACTAGGCAGCCAGGCACGGTGGCTCTAGCCTGTTATCCTAGCACTCTAGGAAGCTGAGGTGGATTGCTTGAGCTCAGGAGTTTAAGACCAACCTGAAAAAGCCTGAGACCCCATCTCTACTAAAAATAGAAAAACTAGCCAGGCATGGTGGTCCATGCCTGCAATCACAGGCACTTGGTAGGGTAAAGCAAGAGGATTGCTTGAGCCCAGGAATTTGAGGTTGATGTGAGCTGTGAAAAGACCACAGCACTCTACTCAGGGTGACAGAGTGAGACTCTGTCTGAAAGAAAGAAAGAAAAGAAGGAAAGAAGGAAGGAAGGAAGGAAGGAAGGAAGGAAGGAAGGAAGGAAGGAAGGAAGGAAGGAAAGAAAAGAAAAAAGAAAAAAAGTAGCTTGGATTCATTCTACTTGTAAAAAATTTATGCGCATTCTTATTTTGCATAATTATTAATATTCAACCTTCCAAGTTTTCTTATATTCCATGTCTGATATTAAACATTCTAGAATGATTAATATCTAGAATGACATTAATCTAGGTATTAATCATTCTAGAATGTTTAACATCAGACATGGACTATAAGAAATAATTTAGATATTATCATTCTAAAATTATGGACATCTCCTTTTTTGCACAGTGAAGAGCATTTATATTCCCTCTTACCCTGTGTGTAGAGTTCAAAACAAGTATTACTTCTACTCAGTTGTCTTAAGATTCAATAAATCGATCTATAGTCTCCCAACAAAGGTTGGAATGGTCAATAATATTAATCATTCTAGAATGTTTAACATCAGACACGGGCTATAAGAAAACTTGGAAGGTTGAAAATGAAATGTTAGCGATTAAGTAATCTATTTAGTACATTAATTCTTTCCTGATTTTCCCTTCATTTTTCAGATTTATGACATTTTTGTCTTCGTTTAAATATTATTTCAAGCCAACAAGTGTTATAAGAGTATGTTATTAGTATGTGTGGCCAAAGAACTAAGGAAATGAAATTCTACTTTATCAGTTTCAGACACCATAACACTTAAGCTTTTCATGAACAGTATATTTGGATGGAAAGATGTTCTTTGTCATGAAAGTATATGCACCTACATTTAGCCATGGATAAAATTTTCCTGGAAGGAAACAGATTTCTTTTTAAGTTATTTTGGGAAAGTGTACTGAGGCATTTCTCTAAAAATAAAATAGCATTTCATCAGAACTGGTCATTTTTTAGCCACATATGACAAATGATCACAGATGCTCACTCATAAAAATCTAAAAGGAACTGAATGTTGTTCTCTTCTGAAATGGCTAAATATCTTTCCTTTTAAACTATATTTTGAAATAAAAACAAACTTTACCACTTTGATTGAAGAAAATTCAGGAAGCCTTATGGTCCCACCCAAAGTTCCTGCATGTAAAATGTCGTCATGGGAAAGAAGGTTCAAGGTGCTTTTAAGAACAGAACTTTTAAGTTTATGCCCATTAACAATGGTACTTCCTGTTTTGACCTCTGTACTGAAACTATCAAGAAAGTAAAATTATGGACGTCTCCTTTTTTGCACAGTGAAGAGCATTTATATTCCCTCTTACCCTGTGTGTAGAGTTCAAAAAAAGTATTGCTTCTACTCAATTATCCTAAGATTCAGTAAATCGATCTATGGTCTCCCAACAAAGGTTGGAATGGTCAATAATATATGGTTATTGAATCATGAGTCTGGTGTCAAAGTCAATAGAATAGAGTGGCATGCCAGTCAATAGAGCCTGGCATGGCGGCTCATATCTATAATCCTAGCACTCTGAGAGACCAAGGCAGGTGGATTGCCTGAGTTTACAGGTTCAAGTTGAGTTGAGTAAGAGTGAAATCCCATCTCTAAAAATAGATGGGCTACACCTGTAGTCCCAGCTACTGGGGAGGCTGAGACAAGAGAATTGCTTAAGCCTAGGAGTTTGAGGTTGCTATGAGCTATGACACTACTGCACTCTACCAAGGGCAACAAAGTGGAACTCCTATCTCAAGGGGAAAAAAAAAAGACTCAATAGAATAGTCAATCTGGGCACGGTGCCTCACACCTGTAATCCTAGCACTGTGGGATGCTGGAGCAGGAGAATTGCTTAAGACCCGGAGTTTGACATCAGTCTGTGCAGTGTAGTGAGACTCCCCCATGTCTACAAAAAATACTAAAAAAAATTACCCTGGCATGGTGGTGCCACATACCTGTAGTCCCAGTTACCTGGGAGGCTAAAGCAGGAGGATCACTTGACCCCAGGAGTTTGAGGTTGCAGTGAGCTATGATGACACCACAACACTCTGACCCTGGTGACAGAGTGAGACTCTGTTTCAAAAAGAAAAGGAGAGAAAAAGAGAAAGGAAGAAAGAGAAATATAGAAGGGAGGAGGGAATGGAGAAAAAAAAGAAAATTAGAGTAGAACAAGAAGACCATCATTTCAAAGTGAGAAAGAAACTATTTGCTAGATTCAATAATCACAATACCTGTTGCTTCTCACAATCAGAAAAATGAATTTTTGAGGCAAATTTAATACCATTTAGTATTTTAAAAATTGCAGTCATGGATTTTTCTTTTCTTTTCTTTCTTTCTTTTTTTTTTTTTTTTTTTTTTTTTTTTCAGTTTTGGCCAGGGCTGGGCTTGAACCCACTACCCATGGCATATGGGGCAGGTGCTCTACTCCTCGAGCCACAGGCACCACCCCACAGTCATGGATTTTTAAAAAGTAAATATAGGGGCTATGTCTGTGGCTCAGTGAGTAGGGTACCAGCCCCATATACGAGGGTGGTGGGTTCAAACCCAGCCCCGGCCAAACTGCAACAAAAAAAAGCCAGTCATTGTGGTGTGAGCCTATAGTCCCAGCTATTCAGGAGGCTGAGGCAAGAGAATTGCCTAAGCCCAGGAGTTGGAGGTTGCTGTGAGCTGTGACACCATAGCACTCTACCAAGGGTGACAAAGTGAGAGTCTGTCTCTAAACAACAACAACAAAAAAAGTAAATATAGACTGGCGTGGTGGCTCATGCCTGTAACCCTAGCACTCTTGGAAGTCAAGGCAGGCAGATTGCTTGAGCTCAGGAGTTCAGGACCAGCCTGAGCAAGAGTGAGACCCCAGTCTCTACTAAAAATAGAAAAGCTGTCCAGGCATAGTGGCGCCATGCCTATAGTCCCAGCTAGTTGGGAGGCTGAGACAAGAGGATTGCTTGAGCCAGGAGTTTGAGGTTGCTGTGAGCTATGATGATGCCACGGCACTCTATCCAAAGCCCAGAGTAAGATTCCCTCTGAGGGAGGGGGGGGAGACTGAAAAAATTAAAAACAAAGTAAATACAGATTAATGGGATGCTCAAGATGTAAGATGACATCAAAATAAATAAGAAAACATTTTAGAAGGTAATGTTCTCTAAGTCTTCTTTAACACAACATTTTTTTTTTTTTTTTAAATAGTACTACATATTGAAAAAGACTTTGTTTGTTTTAGAGACAGGGTCTCACTTGTCAACCAGACTGCCGAGCAGTGGCTCTGTGCTAGGTCATTGTAATCTATCCTGTTCTCAAGGCTTCCTCCTGCATTGGCCTCATAGAAACTGCTGGATTTACAGGCGTGAGCCACCAGCCCCTGCCAGAAAAAGAACACTAAAGTAAAAAAAAATTCAGCAACTTACCTATTTTCTGTATTTCTGTAAGAATGACAGTTTATTAGAAACTAGAATACAAGGGGTTTTTTTGTTTTGTTTTTTTAACCAATAAAGAAATACCTTATGTTGAAATTTATCTTTTAATTCTTGGGGGAAATTATATATTTCTATGCCATACAAAAGCAATTTTGTTAGATTTTTGTCAGACTTTTTTCCCCAAAAATTCTATAAAATCTTCTTTAAATATAAATGCATAAGCTATTAAATATATATGTATACAACTTAAATTATATAATCATACATCTAAATGTTTTAGGAAGACTTAAATGGCTGCTTTCTTTAAAATATGTCAGTAGTGGGGATAAATACTTTAAAAATAAACTCCTGCAGGTATTTATTATTACCACTAATGGTTTATGTTTGGTCGTTTGAAAAATAAAAAAAATGTATGTTTTAGATGCAGATTCCAGATTATTACCCATATCAAATGATACTAACACAATAACAGGCTTATTACAGGGGAAGATAAGCAAAGCTTCCACAAAGGATGTCATTGGCTTAACTAACATAGAAGCAAAGTTGTTAAGACTGCTAATCCCATTTGGAAATCTGCGCAACTGAGCAGATGCACAAAAGATATTAGTGTGAGATCTGAGTTAACCAAAGATAATTAGAAAAGTTAATTTTTAGCAGAGTGCATTCTGGGGTAAAAATGAATTTAGATGTAGAAGATTTTCTGGCACAACTAAAGTGATTAGACTTTCTTGACTAATATTTTTATAAATTTATAAAATTAAAATAAAAATGGGCAACTGTCAAAAACCAATGTTTTCTCCTTACATAAATAATAAATACTTTGTAAAATAATTTTGCTCTAAAAGTTGCCACTGGTATACACTTTTCTTAATTCTTAATTTAGTTTTTTGTGTGTTTCTCACAAGTAAATAGTTGATAAATTGATACTCCTGATTTATTACCAATATCAATTGAGTCAAGGAATGAGAGAATAGACAAATAATTTTTAAAACCTTTTATAAGTAAAATATATAATGTGGCCATGATAATCTGTTGAATTCAAGGAGACACTAGCTCAGATTGCCTTTATCTGTAAAACTCAATTACTCAGCAGATACAGTTTTGGATGATGTGGGCTTATGAGCAGGAACTTGGGATTCAGTTATTCTTTTTTTTAATTATAGGATAATAGTACCATTCATTATTATCTACAGTAAATCAGACAATTTACTCCAGTAAATCCGTTTTTTTCCTTTGTTAAATGGAGATGATAGCCCCTACTCTACAGGATTGTCAGAGTATTAATTGAGTTAATGCTTGTGAAGTGCTTAGTGCAGTGTCTCTGACACAGTAAGCAAGCTTTAAAATTACCAGTTGCTTTTTTTCATGTGTTTGTAGATCGTGCGTCTGTCTTCTTGAGAGAAGTTTCTCTTCAAGTCCCTTGCCCACCCTGAGATGGGGTCACGTGTTCTTTTCTTACTAATATGTTTGCGTTCTCTGTGGATTCTGGTTATTAGACCTTTATCGGAGGTATAACCTGCAAATATTTTCTCCCATTCTGAGGGCTGTCTGCTTGCTTTACTTACTATGTTCTTGGCTGTGCAGAAGCTTTTTAGTTTGATCAGGTCCCAATAGTGTATTTTTGATACT
>CAUYPK010039202.1:0-61984 GCA_963574355.1 Loris lydekkerianus | reverse complement strand
AATAAACCATTTAAGACAGTAAAGCATTGTAAATAAATGGTTAAAAATCCTGAATCCTTATACTCCAAAACCCCTGATTATAAGGATTCAGGATTTATAAACATTTATTTACAATGCTTTACTGCCTTAAATGGGGTTTTCACTTAATTAAATGTGCCATTAAATATTGTGGGTTAAATAGTTCAGTGGAATACAGTTCAGTTCATCTGCCTACCTCTTCAGCTCAGCCTGGACTTGTAGACTGAGCTGAAGCACCGCCCCCTCAAGGAGATGGCAGAAGAGGACTGGAGACTACGTGCATTTGATTAGGTGCGCTCGCACCAAATCAAATAACCTGTATGACCCGAGTATAAGCAGAGTTTGGGTTTTTCCGGCACAAATTTTCGGCACAAAAGCTCGGCTTATACTCGAGTATATATGGTAAATTATATGGCCACTCTGTCTATATGATCCGGCCCCTTTTGATGTCTGCCCCTGTCTTCTTGGTTCACTCTGCTTGGGCCACACTGGCCTCCTTGTTGGTCCACAGATGCTCCAGGATGCTTCCCCTGCTACTCCTTCTACCTGCATCATGTTGTCCCAGATATCTGCTTACTTTCCTCACCTACTCTAAGTCCTTGCTCAAGTGAACTATTTTCAATAAGTCTTTCCCTGATCAATGTATTTGTAATTGCCCCCTCTCTCCCACTTCCCATCTCTCACCCCCCTGATTACTTTTACAGTATATTAATTTATTATCATCAGAATGTGAGCTCCAGAGTAGTGAGTTTTTATTTGATTGTTTTCTTTTCTTTTCTGAGCCAGAGTCTCACGTTGTGACCCTTGGGTAGAGGGCTATGGCATCACAGCTCACAGCAACCTGAAACTCTTTGGCTCAAGCGATTCTCTTGCCTCAGCCTCCTGAGTAGCTAGGACTACAGGCGCCCACCACAACACTCCGCTATTTTTCGAGATGAGGTCTCATTCTGACTCAGTCTGGTCTTGAACCCGAGAGCTCAGGCAATCCACCCACCTCGGTCTCCCAAGTGCTGGGATTACAGGCATGAACCACCGCGCCTGGCCATTTTGTTTTATTTTCTGACTGCTATGTGTCTACCTCTGGCACATGCCAAGCACTCAATAAATAAATGAATTGCTGGCCAATTACCCTTTAGATTCACCTATTATTTATTTTCATATGTCAAGTTTAATTGTGTTAATAGGCTTCTCATACAAACTGTCCCATCTAAAGGGGATTTGCTTCAAGTCACTTTGTTTTTATCTTTTCTCCCTGAGGATGGTCCGCTTCTCCACTTCAGTGCTCTTTAGGCAAGGAGGGGCTACTAGTACTTGTTTATATGTGAACCACTCTGTTAGAATTTGGCCTTTCTTGGCAGAGTGGCTGGTAATTCCTCTGGCCTATGAAAGAAGATGTCAGAGATATGCTAGTTATCAGTCCCCTTTGGAAGCGACGATATCCTCTAATTTTAGATGTCAATAAGCACCAATGTTCTAATAACAGAAATTCATTCTCTGTTCTTCTCTGCCACTTATGTATCTTAGGCGCAGCTCGTGTATACAACCAATATGCAGGAGCTCAATGTCTACAGGTATTTTTTTTTAATTAAATATTTCTAAAAATTAAATTTATTAGATAATTATTAATCTTTGGGTAATAATTTGCTTTGCAAGTGTTTATTAGAATTCCTGTATCCTCCTACTCTTCCCTGGCCTCAGAGCAGAGATAGAAATTACTGAGCTGCCTTGGCAAACTCTCAAAGTGCCTGGCTTCTAGACAGGTTGTCTAGGCTAGTGGCTCTGCTATTTCCATTAACACCTTAAAAAGTGTAAATTCTTTCAGAGTCACTGCAGATGTTTTGGCCCAGCTGTTCCAGATACCATGCTCCAGTTCACAAAAGAGAAAACACAGATGGAGAAACTTAAGGAAGATTCCAACAACATCAAAGCTAGGATGAGGGCTGAACTAAGACAATGGGGTTGCACAGCAGATTAATAAGTATATACACTTCTTTCCATATCTACTTAACATTTATTTAGTTGGTGGAGAGATTTCCTGTTAAGAAAAGTTACATATTGAAACAGATACACTTATTAAATTATTTCTTCTGACCAAAGCAGAATTGACAGTCTGAAAAAAAATTCTTATTCTTCCTTCAGTTATAGCCTGCAAATTTTAACATCAGAAAACTTAATGGGAAACAAATCAAAGGTAATAATATAGATAATAAAAATTTGTGCTTGGTAAAGAGTGCTAGACCTCACCTTATTTGGTTTCAGAATTATAGCCAGTAGAGTTTATGTAAGATGCAAAAATAGGAAAAAGACTTGTGCTGTAAGAAGTCTTTTTAAAACTTCCCACTTGAGGGCACTTTATACATCAGTAGAAAAGAGGCCAATTATTAATATATATTGCCAGTTTATTTTAGTTCCAGGATGCTGCAGGGTAAGCATTACTTCTAATCCTCTTCCTCCCAGACCTGGTAAAAAAAAAATAAATCTAGACAAAGTAAAAACAGCAACAACAAAACAGTTCCTATCACACAGTAAGCTCTCCAGTAAATGTTTGGTCTCTTGAATGTAGGAAACCAAGACTTCAATAGAAATGCAAGTAAATCCATGGACACATATACATGAAAACCAGCCCAAACAATCATCTGTCTGGCACTGTGATCAATCGAAGGCACACAAATGCTAACTTACTGACACCCTCTTCCTTATAGCACAGTCTCTGACCTGTTTCTTTTCACTACCTCCCTCTTGCTCTATATGACAGGGGAGCTGAGCTTTGCAGGTTGGGTTTTCCAGGCTCCAGGTCAGTTTGCTCTCAATGGGAGGCACTGGTGGAGAAGTAGAAGGTGGAGAACTAGAAAGTGAAAAGCCGGGAAATCCAGGGCATTTCCCTCCAAGGTGCTCTCTTTCCAGTGTCTGTGTCAGCCTCAGCAGCCAGGTGGCCTTTATGGCTTCAGCTGGAGCAGGACGGGTCTGCTATGGTTCCAGCTTCTGCCCCTTGACTTGGCCTCTGGGCACTAGTTAACTTTTCTTCTTTTGTCTCTTTGGTTTAAGCATAGTAATGGCTTCCTGCTGTGGTCCATCTCTGGGTTACCTCATGGTCTTCTGTTTTGCTTCTTAGCTCTCCCAATGGGCTAAATTCCTTCTGTTTACTCAGGTGGTTTGAGTGTTTCCAACTGGACTTTGATACATTCCCCACTACTTAAATGATAGGTAGGCCTATCTCACTTTGGAAGAGTGATATAAAATCCAGGTGACCTAGTAAATATCCAACAGGCTGATACAAATCCTTGAGGCTGATATAAATTCTGAGCTATGCATACACAACTCGGACAAAGCTTATACAAGCAGAATATTAGAGTCAGAAGCATGCATGCATTCTTCCACCATCTACTCTGCCTTTCTTAAATGAACTGAACATTGCTTTCAGTGTACCTTGAAAGTATATTTAATACCAGCTGTGAATATAGCAGTGGAATGAATAGTATTTCTAACATAGCTATACATCAATAGCAATATAAGCAATAATTTAGAATGTATTTTTTACATGAACAAAAATAATTTCAGTAATAATAGGAACAATTCATAAAAATAAAACAGGGCAATAAATGAGGAAAAAAATTCAGCACAGTGAAGTCCCTTATTTATGAAGTGTGGATTCTTATAATTGTATCTTTGTGATTTATATTATTAAAATTTCTGGGTAATGAAGTAAGTTGTTGCCCATGACATCGCCAAGTACCTTTATTATCTTCAAAAGGTCAGGGCACAAAGCAAAGGACTTCTGGTTGGAGGTCCCTCTCTTTTCAGAAATATGTCCTGTAGCAGCCTCTTTAACTTGTATCATCAACTCTCGAAGGTCTCCCATTTCTCATTTGGAATGTTCTATAGTTGACTCAGTTACTATTAGGGTATCATGATGACAATGATCTGCTTCTCTTCTTACACTGCACTGGGACTCTGATAAAACCAGAGAAAATTCTTTCAACAAGTGCGAGTATGCTCCAACTGTGAGATAGGAAGGTTTTTAGATCACACATTTATTCTGTGCTGGGGCATAGGGTAGCAGAATGTGTTCACAGTCCTGCTGCCTTTTATCTTTCCAAGGCCCATGCCTGCGACAGCAATTGCCACGGTATTCTGACTAAAGAGTTGTGAGGAAGAGCTCCTTTCTTTCTGCCTTCTTGGAAACTTCCAAAAGGGACTGAATCACATGCATACTTGACTATTTTTGCTCCTAGATTAAAAAAACAAAACAAACAAACAAAAACCTTGCATCTGGCAGAATGCCTTGTTATACCTAAAAGATAAGCTCTTTTATCTTAAGAGAGGAAGATATCCATTTTCCTCCTCCATTTTCTGTGTTATTAAATACTCAAAAATAAGTTAGTCAGCAGTGGGAATACTGTCATTTCCAACAGTCTTTTTTGTTTGTTTTTTTGTTTTTAAGAAAGGCATCCATTTTCCTTCTACTTTTTCCCTAAGTAGTAAATACACAAAGGTAAGGAAAGTAGTAAATGTATTTATCTATCTATTTATTTATTTATTTATTTATTTATTTATGTTTAGAAGATCAAAAGCAGGCTTGTTTTATTTATAAACACAGAACAACTTATTTGGAACACTCAAGTAAGGACTATCTACCTAACAATACAAGAGGCATTTGCTTCTGTGGTGGTTGATCACTGTATAGACTGAGATTATGAATATGAGAGGTAAGCCCCACCTGAGGGCACAAAACCTTTCCTCCAAGACTCTTTAGGGATCTTTCTTCCTCCATCCATCGCCACCCCCACGTGGGAACCCCAGCCCAGCACTCTAAACAGCTTTGTAAACATCAGTGCTCATTCCTTTTCACTTCTGACTCGATAGAATTAGAAAAATGTCCTTATGTAAACAGTGTTGTTTTAGTCACTGATAACACATTAATTTTAAACGCCACCCTTGACCCAAACCCAGTGCTTTCCCAAGGGGAAGACGCTGAGGACTTGGGGTGGTCCCAGTGCCTCCAAAGCCACCACTGGCAGCTTCTTTTCTCCTTCTCATGTCTCCTCCTCATCCGTATTTTTGAAAATATATTTAGTGAAAGATGTAGAATATTATCTTTATGGGTTTGCAGAGACAGAAAGAGGAAACACTTGCACACCCAGGAGAAAGAGAGTTTTGAGTTGGTAGGCTATTAGCTCTCGTTTAATGCCAATTTCAAACGTGATTCCATACCACACCATTTGACCCAGTGATGCCACTTCTTAAAATTACTCTATGGAAATCATCAAATATGGGTGCAAATATTAATTTAGCAACTGCAAAACTTACAAAAACAATTTAGGTATCCAACAATAAATAATTGGTTTTAAAAAATTATGGCACATAATATATTAAAAAATACATAGCCTTTAAGAGTTGTTTTGGAAGATAGTTTAGGATGGAAAATGTAAACTTTGCGGTCTTCAGGTCCAAACTCTGTTATTTGCCAGCTGTACCACGTAGAGAAAAGTTTTGTATTTCTCTAAGCTCCAGTTTTTACATCTGGGGGTGATAATACTGAGCTCTTAAGGTTGCTATACAGATTTAGAGGACAAAACCCTTTACCAAAGGGTCAAGCATAGTAAAATCTCAATAAATGCTAGCTGTCATAGTTGCAAACGATGGAAACATATATGCATAAGAATTGGAAAAAGTATTTTTACTTTCTAAAATTACACACAATCACTTAATAAATTTATATTTCTCTAGCTACTGAGTGACATATCTGTGTGTAATGGGATTATTTGCAGGACCAAATGGCCTTTGTTAATTTCCCTATGGGAATTTTTCAAAAAGTTTTTTTCCCCTATATTTACTAGGTTACTACATATTTGTTGAATATTGAAATGTACTCCTAGGAATCTAATTATGCAAATAATGTGGAGCCATTCAGTCTTAAATCCATGTCTAAAATAAATCTTGTACCAACTTGTGTGCCATAGCTATACCTGTTTCCTTCAAAATATATTGCGTGTTTAATACAAATAAAGCCTATGTGTATAAAATAAAATTGCACACACTCTCAGAAGAGTATAATGATACCAGCTAAAATGTACAGAGGAATGTACTGAAAGGAGGGTTATGTGTGGTTTACATTTTTTCTTTATGTTTCTCTTCAGTTTTCACATTTTCTACATTTAACATGTATTAATTTTCTATTTAAAAATGACTTAAAATTAGAACTTCTGTGGTATGAATTTATGTAATTAAAGGTTATTTATAGAATTATATATAAGAATATAAAGTTTGTATGCAATTTAGTGTGTTAAACTATTCTATTTTATTATTTTTTATTTTATTTATTTTTATTTATTTTTTAATTTTCTTTTTGAGACAGAGTCTCATTATGTGCCCTCAGTACAGTGCCATGGCATCACAGCTCATAGCAACCTCGAACTCTTGGGCTTAAGCGATTCTCTTGCCTCAGCCTCCCAAGTAGCTGGGACTACCGGCGCCCGCCACAAGGCCTGGCTATTTTTTGTTGCAGTTTTCATTGTTGTTTAGCAGGTCTGGGCTGGGTTCGAACCTGCCAACTTCAGTGTATGTGGCCAGCGCCCTATCCACTGAGCTAGGGTGCCAAGCCTGTTAAAGTATTTTAAATTACACACAAGCTTTATGTCCACCCTGTACATACACATGCAGATATGTAGTAACTGAGATATACATGTGAATTGCACTACTGATGTCCCATCTGCCACCCCTGCCACTTCATCTTTTGGCCATGTGCATTGGCTATTTTTTTGGTATTTATTGGGTACAAAATTAGATGCCACCCTTGGAATCTTTTCTCCTACCACCTAATTACCAGCTCCATGAGTAATGTAACAACTGCTGTCACTATGTCTCCTTACAGACATTTGTCATGTGCAAACTTATTCGTGTATGCTTACAAATTTATGTAAATGGAAACACATTTTTTATATTGTTTTAGACTGTGCTTTTTAAAATTTTTTAATTTTTTTTTAGACTGTGGTTTTTAAAGTTGACAAGGTATCAGAAGTCTTAGTTCACATAAGTCTGTGACTGTATTCCTTTTAGCAGTTGCATGTTATTCTATAACTATAACTCACTTTATTCATGTAGCTTATTTTCAATTTGCTCATAAAACTGTACAGTGATGAATGTCCTTACACATATGTCTTTATTTATATGTCCAATTTTTCTGTAGGGTAGAATCTTGAGAGCAAAATTGCTGAATCAAAGGGTATATGCATTTGAAGTGCTGATAGATGCTGCCTTATAGAAGTTTTTATAAATTTACACCATAGCTACCTATGGTGTAAATAAGTGTTTATGTATATGTATAATCCTGATTTTTGTCAACACTGCACATTGTTAATCTTTTAAAATTTTGATGAATAGGTAAAAATCTTTATCTCATTACTTTATATTGCATATTTAAAGATTAATGAGATTGAGCATATTTTTATATAGTAATAAGCATTTGAGTTTCTTTTTCTGAAAATCTGCATTTAAAAAATCTCTAGCTCAGGTTGCTATTGTTTTATTATTGATGTATATATTTTTTAAAAATTGGAATTTAAATCATATTTCTGTTTTAAACATTTATGCTTATATATTTTTGAGATTGGCTCTATTGATATTTTTTTCTTGTTTAACTTCAGAGTTTTATGCCCCCTTAGCCTTCATCACTCTAAATTATAAAATATATCCTCCATTTTTTATTATTTATGTTTTAAAATATTTATATCTTTTATGGGTCTCAAACTTATTCATGGGTATGATATGTTAGAATCCAAATTTATTGTGTTCCAAATAAGCTGTTATTTATTGAGTCGAATAGTCTGTTTCTGATGATTTGAAAGGCCACGTTTACTATATATGAAGTTCTTATAGGTGCAGATGTTTCTGGCTTTTCTAGTCTGTATCTTTGATCTATTAGTCTATTTCTTTACCAAAATCACGCATATTTAGTTATTGTCACTTTGTAAGATTTCAAATCTATCAAGAGAAGTCTTTTTCATCTCTTTTTTAAAAAAATTGTCTTGGGTATTCTAGCCTATACATTTTAGCATTAGCTTATGAATTAACTTGAATAATTCTATTAAATCATTTATTTGAGCTACCTCACATTTACAGTTTAATTGGGGAAACTGACATCATAGTAAGCATCTTCATTCATGCATGTCTTTTTTGTTAAAAAATAAATTTTATCATGTATACTTAAGGTATACAGCATAATGTTACGAGATACATATATTGCATCATTGGGTTACTGTAGTTAAACAAATTAACATATCCATCATATCACAAAGTTACCCATTTGTTTTGTTTGTTTTGTGGCAAGAAAAAGCTAAAATTTGTAGGAATCCTAAATGTGGTACAATTTTGTTACCTATAGTCCTCAACGTTGCACATTAGATCCATAGACTTTTTCATCTTACATGTCTGCTACCTTACATCCTTGGACATACATCTCCCCATTTCCTCCTTTCTCCTCCACCCCTGGTAACCACTCACTATTTTGTCCTCTATCTCTAAAAATTTGAGTGTTTTTTGAGATCATGCAACATTTTTCTTTCCATGCCTGGCTTATTTCACTTTGCATAATGTCCTCCAGGTTCTTCCATGTTGTTCCAAATGACAGGTTCTCCTTGGGAAAGGCTGAATAATATTCCATTGTGGGGGTACATGTGTCTGTGTGGAGATGCACATATGTGTGTGTAGATACACATCACAATTTCTTTATGCGCCTGTCCACTGATGGACATTTAGGTTGTTTCCATTTCTTGGCTATTGTGAATAATGCTGAAATGAACACAGAAGTGCACATATCTTTATGAGGTAGTGATCTCATTTCCTTTGTGTATGTGCCCCGAAGCAGGGTTGCTGGGTCATATGATAGTTCTATTTTTAATTCTTTATAAACCTCCATACTGTTTTCCATAATAGCTGCACCAATATGCATTTCAACAACCCAGTATACAAGGGGGTTTCTTTTCTCTGTACTCTTGCCAACATTTGTTATCATTTGACTTTCTGGTAATAGCCATCCTAATGGGTGTGGGGAAGCATATCTTAGTTGTTTTGATATCTATTTCTCTGAAGATTAATGATATTGAGCACCTTTTCATATACCTGTTGGCCATTTTTATGTTTTCTTTGGAGAAAGGTCTATTTAGGTTCCTTGCCCACTTTTAAATCTGATATGTGGGCCCTCTTTTTTGTCTGCTAATGTTTTTTCTTTATAAATGTCTTACACGTGTCCTTTTGGATTTATTATTTAATATGTTATGATTTTTTTTAGTATTCTGAATAGGCTCTTTTTTCTCACTGGATTTTCAAATTGCTTACTACTGGTCGATGGGGAAGATAGGATTTCATTTTATTCTTGTATCTGGTCATCACCCTGATCTTTCTTATTTGTTCAAATAGTTGTCTAATCATTTATCTTACATTTTCCAGGTAAGTGCTTGTGCCATTTACTTTAAAAGAAAAGAAGGTGAGAGTGCTTTGCTTTTTCCCCCAAAGATATAGTTCTTCTATTTTACTTTTAAATGCATAATGGTGTGGTCTAGAATAATGTTGAAGATTAGCAATGATAGTAGATACATGTCTGACTCATCTCTTAATTAAAACAAGGTTTAATATTTGACTGTTGAATATGAAGTTTGTTATAGATTTTTTATAGACACACTTTATCAGGTTATGGAAATTTTCTTCTCCTTGATATTCAACAATAGGAATGGTAGTTAAATTTGTTTTCTGTTGCTTTGTCAGTTTCTTCTTTTTTTCACTGCTTTTTTAGTACTTATCAATGTGTTTATATAGCTTTTCCTTTATTTGTTAGTATAATAAATTATATTAATCTTTTTTCTAATGTTGAACCATTCTTAGATGACTAGCATAAACACTGCTTTGCCATAATTTTTTCAAAAAACACATTTCTATTATTTTTACTTAAGCTTCTCTGTCTCTCTCTCACACATACACAGGGACAAATTGTTTTTCTTTGACTTTAGTATTAAGTTTCTGTGATTTTTATAGGATGAATTGGGTAATTTTACATGCTTTCCTATGTATATGGGAATTTTTATACAATGCTACCCCCAAACTGTCAGTTTTTGGTTTTCTCTTGTTTTCTAGTTAATTAATTTATGCTTTTACTTCTTCTGTTTACTTATTTGTAGATTTTTTAAAAGATTCTTACCTTGGATGTTTTGTTTATTTATTTCTTATTTTTCAATATTGTACTTAAGTCTATTTATACATTTTTCTTTCAGTTACATTTTGCTTTTAACTCTGAGGGAGTGTGTGTCTGTGAGATAGAGAAAGTGAAAGAATGTTTTCTCATTGCTACTTCTAAATGGTTTGAAAATTCCATTACTTAGACATTCTTTATTTTTTCTTAAATGGATAATTTTTTTACCACTAATATGTACTTATATTCTCTACAATCTGGTCTGTCTGTATAATGTACTTTTTAGAATTTATTGAGCTTTATTTCGTATCCTCATACATGGTTAATTTTACTGGTGTAATTGAATAGAATCTGTATTCTGTTTTTTAGGTCTAAAGTTTTATTTACTCATAATTTGTTCACAATTATATGAATATGAAACCATCATCATATGTATTATCTAAACTTTCTATACCAGAGATTTGCTAACTTTTTCTATAAAGGGATGGGTAGTAAATATATTAGGCTTTATGGACCTTAAGGCCTATGTAGTAACTACTCACCTCTGCATAAAGTCACTGTAGACATTAGGGAAATGAATGATCACGGCCAGATTTGGTCCATGGACCTTTGTTTTTCAATGCGTGCTCTATATTCTCATTTTCTTCTTGTTTTTTTGCCTGACAATACCTGATAGAAGAAATAATACTACGTGAATTAGGTGACCATGGAGACATCTAAAGAGATAGCAGAGAGAATTTCTTTAGATTTTTAGTCTAGTACCTATTTTTAAATATTCTCTCTTTCTGTTTTTAGACTCACATCTAAGTAGTTAATCATTAAAATCGTATTTTCTAGTATTTTATGTGTAGTTTAACATTTATTTTATTTTTAATTTATTAGTATTATTTTTTTCCCCTCTGTAGTGAGATCCAGGAGCCAAAGAAGTCACCGCCACCTTCTAAAACCTCAGCAGCTACACAGTTGGATGAGCTCATGACCCACCTGAATGAAATGCAGGCCAAGGTGGGTACAGCCCAGATGATGAAGCCCCAGGATCTGTGAGGGTGCTGGTTTTTCTTTCTGGAACTTACCTCTGCATTTATTCACTTAGGAACTTCTCCTAAGTTGTCATTCATTTTTCCAAACTAAATTTAATTCAATGAATTAACTTACCTTTGAGTCATATATTGTTTAGACACAAAAGATAATATGGTACAGTAAGCTTGATCTGAAGGAGCTTGGATTATGCTTGGAAATGTGAGGTATAAGCCTCTGTAACATTTACAAAATAAAATCCAGGTGGTTTGTGGAGCAAACATTAGGGATGTAGAGAGGTGACCGAGCTTTTACTAGAGACATGGGGATAGGACTTGGAATGGACTCTGAAGAATGGGCAGGGTTTAGAAACAAGGAGATGAGATGAGAGGTCAGTTCAGTTGGAGTGAACCTTGACGGCAAAGGTATCTAAGGCTTGATGATGTGGAAGGGCCATTGCAGAGACCTGACTGAGCAGGACAGAGAGAACAATGGGCAAGCTGAGGCAGAAAATGAGAGATCAGAGTGTGGCTCTGCCAGAAGAAGGTTGAGGAGTCCCAAGCCCATACCGTGATAAAATCTGCCTTTTTGTTCTAGCCTTTAGAGTACATCAAGGGTGGTAAGCTCACCTGGCTTGGCAGAAATCAGATAAGTGGGCTTAAAGATTTATATGAAGAGAAATATAATTTAGAATCCTTAAGACAGGGAATCCAACCATTCTGAATCTTGGAGGATTTGACATACACTCATAAAGTGGCTATGAAATAATTTTAAGGCAGTATTATATAAAAATATTTGTGACTGGGGAGGACAGGGGCTTATCTTGGTGGCCTTGAGACTTGATATTAAGCACAGTGCCTATTATATAGTGAGTAGCACACATTTATAGAGGAACAAATGAATTGACATTACAGACAAGTTTTCTTTAATGGCTAACGTCCTTTGATGGGCTAATGTCTATAATAAATCTGAGTAGAATGGCTCATTGTGTTATATATCTGAAAACACTACAGTAAGTTTACCTTAGGAGATTTAATGGTGTTGTGTTTTCTCATAGATTTGGAATGTATCTTGTTTAATTAAATTTTTAATTTAAAACATCTGTTTATTTTTTTTTAATAAGCCATACATTGATCTTGTGCAAAAACAGAAAATACAAAAAAAGAAAAAAGAAAAAGTTTACACTGAACTGTTTCCCTGTCAGCTCTGTCACCTAGATATCCAGTGCTTCCCCCTGGAGATTCTATTTCCTGTTTCTTACATATCGGTTCAGAAGAATTCTTGAATGTACAAGCAAAGAGTGAGAGATTTGGATATAAGTACAGATTTATTGTTGTCTTTTTACTTAGTTGTTTTCATACCTAAGTTGTTAGTCACCCTTAACAGACCTTTGAGATAGCCTTTTGAACAGTATCCTCTTAAACATTAACTAACAAACATTATAATAAAGCAGAAAGGAAATCCATCAGATGATCAAGGTTTTTGGAAGGGAAATGAGCATTTTAATTGATGATACAATGTGACGTTGTTACAGGCATAAAATAGGATGAGTAAGGCCTGAAGGCAGAGAGTAACAGATTACTCTCAGGAGACTGTACAAAGCTAGGCTGGCCTTGAACAACAGAGGCCTTTTACTGTGTAATAAAAGATGAGATAGGAAAGGGAAGGTGCAGACAGTGGATAGGCAGCTTTGAACTTGTCTGATGAAGGCACATTTGATGTGGAGGCAGTGGAGAGCCATTGTAGTTTTCTCATGAGAGAAGTATTAGATAAAGTGTAGCAGGGCCCGGGGTGGAAGGGAGTAGAAAGAGCCAGAGTCAGGACATGAAGTGATGGAGGATAGGTTAGACATCTTCCGTTGTAATCTGAGCATCTTTCTTTGAAAGGATTATAATAATTATTTTGGAGTTTTAGTTAAATAAATCCAGTCCATCAACAAGTCTTATCTGACCACTTCTCACCGCCTTCTCGCCTAACACTGGTCTAAGTAACTATTTAATAATCTCCCTGCACCCACTATTGCTTGTCAATGCTTAATTCTCCACTCAGCTGCCACCAGAATATTATAAACCAGATTTCTTCACTCACATGCTTAAAACCCTTCAATGGCTCCCATCATGTTGGAATAAAACCCAAGCTGTCACCACAAGGGCCCTCTGTCATCTTTGCCTCTGTCTCCTTCATCTTCTCTTGCCGTGCTCAATCTCACTCCCTCTGCTCTAGCCCCACTGATCTTTTTGACTTTTCTTCTAATGTGATAGACTGTGTTCTTCCTCAGGGCCTTCCCTTCCTCTGGATTGCTTTTCCCATAAATGTCAACATTTCCCTAAGTCTCACCCTCAAATATCTTCTCAAATTTTATTTCCTCAGAGTGTCTTCTCTGATCACCCTCATCTAAATCAAATCTTCCTCACTATCTTGCCCTCTGTCACTTGTGTCACCATATGTAACTTATAATTTATCTCTCTCTGACATCACATCCTATATTTATGTGTTTAATCATTGGTTGTCTATCACCCATGGAAGACACAGTCCGTAAGGGCAGACACATGGTCTATATCGTACATTGCTTTATTCCAAGGACCTGGAACAGTGATTAGCACAAACTAGGTGCTCAACAAATATTGTGGAATAAATTAATCAAAGCAGATGTGACTAATTGTTGACCTGGGGTCATCGCAAGAGCTGGAAACAGTATCATCTTTATGCATTCAGTTTTTTACAGCAACAAAAGATTTACAAATGAAGAATATGAGTCAGACTTTATTTGACCCAAATGAAATGAAATGAAAAAAGCAGAATGAAAGGGAGGTGAAAGCATTTTTATTGGCAGTAAAATGTTGGATTCCTCCAGTGTTTTAGAGGAAGGTCAGGGAAGACCTGAGAGACCAGTCAGTAGAGGTGAGCTTATAGGGTCATGTAAAGATGCTAATGAGGGTAGAAGTACATCAGGCTGATTCTTTTCATGGTTCTTTCCTTGTACCAGGTTGCAGTGAAAGCTGATGCTGGCAGGAAGCACTTACCAGACAAGCAGGATCACAAGGCTTCCCTGGACTCCATGCTGGGGGGGTTGGAACAGGAATTACAGGACCTTGGGATTGACACGGTGCCCAAGGGCCATTGTGCTTCCTGCCGGAAACCAATTGCTGGGAAGGTGGGACAGGCTGAGGTTTTTGTCCTATAGCCATCTGTGTCTGCATGGATTTCTGTGTCTGTCCTTTAAGGTTCTCTCTTTCTCCTCATATTCCGAAGCATTTTAGAAATTGTTAATAATTACTAATCACTTAACAGCGGTCTGGCCCCTGAGCTGAGTGCTTTCTAAATATTCTCTCAGTTAATGGTCACATCCGCCCTCCAAGGGCTTATTCTTCCACTTGTAAAGATAAGGAAACCAAGGACTCGGAAACATAAACTGACAGGCCTAAAATCCAGTAGAAGTGAAGATAAGACTTGATACCACGAGACTCTGCCTCCTGAGTTTGAGCTCTTAACAACTTTTCTGTATTGCCTTTATTGAGGGGATTTTTCTCACTGCTTCCTCTGTTCAAACATACCTTGTCTAAATTTACTGACTGCAATTTTCAGCTGAACTCAGCTCCAAATCATAGTTCCAAACTCCTGCTGTGCATCTCACAGAGCAGGGGGTGTCAGATAAGTGTTCAGACTGGAGGAATAACAGCTGTCATCTCTTCCCAGGGACCCTTCCTTGGCAAGGCTGCGGTTATCTCTTGCCTCTCACCCTTGTGCCTATGTTGTTTACCCCCCTCTGGGGCAGTGAAGTGGCAGCAAATATTTACAGGCTTTGATCCGAGTGACCAGTTGGGAAAGTGGGCATCCTCTCACTATCCATCAGGCCCAGCCAACAGACTGCCTTAGATGGACGCTAGGTCTAGGCCTCAGTCTGTATAACTCTGGGAGGTGTTGTGTACGTGGCACACCGTGTAAAGAGCGCCCTCTAGAGTTGTGCTGCCTGTAGGTCCTAGAGCTGCACTCAAGTGGGCTCCCTGGTTGGGTTTCATTTCACTCCCCAGGTGATCCACGCTTTAGGGCAATCGTGGCATCCGGAGCACTTTGTCTGTACTCACTGCAAAAAAGAGATTGGGTCTACTCCCTTCTTTGAGCGGAGTGGCTTGGCCTACTGCCCCAAGGACTACCACGACCTTTTCTCTCCACGGTGTGCTTACTGCGCTGCTCCCATCCTGGATGTAAGTAAAACCTTCTTTCCCTTCCCAGCCTGTACCCATCTCCCTCACCACACATACACACCAAACTCTCCTGTAGCTTTTAGAACCAAGATCATGTTTTACAACTCTGCAGTATTCTAATATCTCTTTGTATGCTCCTTTTCCAGAAAGTGCTGACGGCAATGAACCAGACCTGGCATCCAGAGCACTTCTTCTGCTCTCACTGTGGAGAGGTCTTTGGGACAGAAGGTAAAATCCAACCAGGGAGGCTGAATCCCACACTCCAGGGGAAGTTAGGAGAAGACTAGCAGTGCCTTTCCTGGTAGCCTTTGGCCTTTGGGCCACAGGAATCCTGGTTCCTGCTACTACCATCCAAGTGCCTGTTTCAGTACTGGGCACCATACCTCCTTACCTTTCTCCAACATTTATAACTTTTGTTTAAATTGATTTTTAATCAAACAAATACAAATGCATAGTTTAAAAGTTCAAATATTGCTCCAAGGGTAATGTTAAGAAAGAAAAGTATCCTGTTTTTCCCTTTCCCATTCCCAAAACCATCTCTCCTCTCCAAAATCTTTTGTCTGTTTCCACTTTTATTTACTTGTGTGTTTTAAATAATATCTTATTGTAGATTATTTAACTTTTCCAGTTTTAATCCTCATACATTGACTTCCCATTGGGGAAGATGAGATTTCAGAATGCTATTAGTACCTCACTCACCCTGACATCTCCCTCCCATTTTCCCAATATATTAATTATGTTATTAAAACAGGTTAAATCAGTATTCAGTATGCACATTTTGACAGTCATGCAAATATTGCTCACAAGTAAGCCATGTAGCAAACTATGCTTATTGTAGAGCATGGATTTGGGGGGTCAGACGGCCAAACTCAAATCTGGGCTGTGGTATTCATTAGCTGTATGAGGCTGGTCAAGCCATTTAACCTCTCCATATCTCAATTTCCTCATTGGTAAAATGGGTTTAATAATACTGCCTATTTTATAGGGCTGTTAAGAGGATTTAGTGATGATACAGGGCCTGGCACACAGAGATACAGGAAGGATTCATATTATTATCATGATGTCCTTTTATATAAATCTATTTTTTCCCCCTAGAGTTAATATTTGGATCCGTTGTTCGTTAACTTAATTTCCATTGTACTTATCACAAATTTATCTGACAGAACTGTGAAAGCTACTTCTGGTAATAAGTCATTTGTGTTTTTCTCTTGCAGACGTCCCTCCAGGAGACTTCTCTCCTCTTGTTCCAACCTGAAATGTATTCTTTCTGCTGAGTAGCATTATTCTGTTTCATTATCCCAGACTTGTTCCTGGGAATCCCCTTTACTTCTGTCCTCCTAGGATCCTCTATGTCCATGATCCCATGTCTTTTTTTCTCTCTCCCTTTTCTTTTTGAGACAGAGTCTCACCATGTCGCCCTTAGTAGAGTGCTGTGGTGTCACAGCTCACAGCAACCTCAAACTCTTGGGCTTAAGCGATTCTCTTGCCTTAGCCTTCCAAGTAGCTGGGACTTCAGGCACCTGCCACAACACCCAGATATTTTTGGGTTGTAGTTTTCATTGTTGTTTGGCAGGCCCAAGCCAGGTTTGAACCGGCCACTCTGGTATATGTGGCTGGTGCCCTAGCCACTGAGCTACAGGTGCTGAGCCAATCCATGTCTTTTGATGCATGTTACCACCTATATTTTGGTGGAGCTCATCCTCTAGGAGCTCCTGAGAAGGGAAGAATAGAGATAATATTTTGAAAACTTGAATATCTGAAAAATTGTTTTATTCTGTCATAGCCCTTAAGTTGCCTGGGTATAGAATTCTAGGTAGAAACTGTTTTCACTCATAATTCTGAAGATATCACTATACTGCCATCTAGTTTTCATTATTGAAAAGTTTTTATTAAGATTTGATTCTTATTTCTAATCCATTTTATGTGATCGGTTTTTCCCTCTCTGCAAGTTACTTTTTCTGTTTTCTGAATTATCTTGATCATTTGACTTTTTTTATGTTTATTTCAAACAAATATGATTTATGTGTGGAATCAGAAAGCTTCTTTATTTTGTCTTTTCCTGTCCTTCTAGAATTAACTCAGCAAGGAAGGTTTTCTCCTCTCTTCTAAATAAAAACTTGGGCAGTCCCATGTCTTTTCTGATTACTCTTAATAAATAGTTCTAAATATAAAATCAATTTAATACAACACACTAGGTCCTTAGGTAATTCAGTCTGTATAATAGGTAACACTTCCAACTTTCAAAAAGTGATAGCCACTTGATCTTCTGATGGATCTTCATCTTCTGATGGCCACTTCAGGCCAGGAGTATGGCTGCAAGGTTCAGGCAGCCAGGCCGGGAGTATGGCCTTTCATCTCTGCTGGCCACACTCATCACTATTGCTGACCTTGACATTGGCCCCTCAAGGGTTGATTCTGGTTTTTGGCCAGGGCTGGGTTTGAACCCACCACCTCTGGCATATGGGACCGGCACCCTACCCCTTTGAGCCACAGACGCTGCCCTACCCCTCAAGGGTTGAAATACTGGGGAGAAAAGAGATGAGAATGGAAAAAGGAAAGTTCTAACTTGTGGAGGATTGTTGCTAGGTTGGCCTTCTACTGTCTGGGGCTGGCTAAACTTTAACTCTGACTTTTTTTCTTTGGATGCTTTTGTGGATTAAGTAAAGGTCCCACAGTGAGCTCCTGGTTTCCCTTTACACGTCCTGGCTAGCTATTCTCCCTTTGTCACTTTCCTTTGAGGATCCTTTCCCCAGAGATTTTGTGTGTATGTGTATGTGGTTTGCATTGTCCCCTCCTTGTGACCCCTTGAAAATAATTAAAATCTCTTACACTAGAATTTTCATAGAAAGACCACCAGAAACTTATACTTATTTCTAGAAGTCAGTGTTAATTTTCAGCTGCCTCTCTATTTTTTCACCATTGACCCCCTCAGCCAGAGTCTCTCCTGTGGACGTTTTCCAGGGCTGAGTCAGATACCGTCAACTCTGTCTCACTACTGGCAAGGCACAAGTATCCAGCTCTCTGAGTGGACTCTCTGAGTGGACCCATTGGAGCCCCTTTATTGACTGACATGGTTATTGTGAACCATGTCTCATCCCTCTTGGTGATTGTGAGGCACTCATTGCATGGTTTTCTCCAAAGGATACCTCTTTCAAATTTTCCTTTTTATATCCTCATTATGAGTGCAGAATTCAAGAATCGTGCTGTCTTAGGCTCTCTGTTTAGAGGGATGTCTTGCAGCTCAATTTGGAACTTGGTGTTTATCTTAGTACCTTACGTATTTTTACTTTGGTCTTTGTCAGATGCTTCTGATCCTTGGTTGTCTGTTCCTATTTAAAAACAAGACACTAAAATATTGATTAGAAGCTTCCTGAGTACACACAGAACTTTATGACTAGTGGACTCAACTGTAAAGCATTCAGAACAGTAGCAGGTGCATACTGTCCATGGATGATTATGACGTGGGAGTTGTCTGGGAGCAGTAAGAAAGGTACTCTGGACTTTTTGTTGGGGGACCCCTGAATGTTACTGTCAGAGGTTTTTTCTCAAGTCAACTATACCGAAGAGATTCTCTGCTAGCATTCTGAGATAAAAAAAAAAAAAAAGAAAGAAATGGGAAATAGAGTTTTCACCATTCAATATGTCACTTCTATTTAATTCTCATTTTTCGATAGCGAGCTTGACTCCTTTCTTTGTGGTGTCCAGTATTCCTCATCATCGAGACTCCCTGGCTCCATGTTTCACTGCACCTTATGGTAGAGTGGGGCATCTGACCTTCCAATGGATTGTCAGACTTTCAGACAGTCCTACTTCCAGCCTTTAAAAGGACCTCATCCATCCAACTCCTGAACCCCTGTGATGTTGTGGCACTCTGGATGGCTTGGTTCCTATTGATCTCCTATCTGTGGAGATGTAGGTTCCAGTTTTCTTATTTATTTCAAGCCACTTGACACTCTTATAACCTACTTTAAAATCTTAAAAAATTTATTGATTTCTCCTCTGGTGGCATCTCCTTTGCTTTTATCTTTTCCCTTATGGCTCTTTATAATTTATATAATTCCTTAACTGTCATGTTAGTGATGTTCAGGAGAGAGTGAAGAAGATTCCATGTGGTCAGACCCTTCACCAATATGAAGATTCTCCTAGACATCAGGCGCATTCTTGTGTATGCTGCTAATAATCATCCATTGAATCCCCACCACACCTTGTGGGAGCAATTGTATTCCACATTATACCCAATAATAGATGAAAGCACTCAGCCTCAGGCAGGTAAAGTGATTTTTCTTAAAGTCACACAACTATAAAGTTGAAAAGTAATAAGAGTAAATTTTAATTCAGTTATCATTTCTACGAGGTTCATGTTTTTTCCTAAAACACCAAAACTGCTCCTTGATTGAGACTCAATTTCTCTTCTGCTGTTGGAATAGCAACTTCTTCTCTGTTTCTTTGTACTAACATGATCTGCTTTGTTTGACCACAGACCCAGGTACACTCACACAGTTATCATCCACTAGCAAAGCACTTTGTGGTAATTTGCTTATTCTCTGGAGCAGGGGTCCTCAAACTTTTTAAACAGGGAGCCAGTTCACTGTCCCTCAGACTGTTGGAGGGCCGGACTATAGTTTAAAAAAAAAAAAAACAACTATGAATAAATTCCTATGCACACTGCACATATCTTATTTTGAAGCAAAAAACAAAACAAAATGGGAAAAGCAAAAGAAAAAAAACAAAAAACAAAACAAAACACACCGCTGCATGTCGCCCACGGGCCGTAGTTTGAGGACCCCTGTGCGGCCTAGAGTTTGCTCAATACCTTTTTACAAAGCATTAGGTAGTTTATTTCTAGATCACACTTTGGTTCAGGAGCATTTTTCATTGAGACTCAATCTAAATCATATTAAAGTGTGTCATGATAACTTTGTATTGTACTGGTCGCCATGGAAGTCTGAGAATTCAGTTGGGTAGAACAGTAAGCAGGTGCCTACTGTTTAAGGAAGATTATGATGTGGGAGTTGTCTGGGAGCAGAATAACTAGATACCAGCACATTTCAAGTAGAGATACAAGTTAGATATAAAAGACAAGTAACCCATTGATAGAATGACTAAAAAAGCATTGTGAAGTTAGATTGTCCTCATTATTCCTGACTTGGCTCCTTCTAAGATAGGAGAACTTCTAAGAAGTTAACCATCCTGAGAAGACCCTTGAGTTAAGTGTAGGGCTAGGCTATCTGGGTATTTCAAGAAAGTAATGCCTACTTGGCTATATAGGCAAGCTGGCCATCATTTATAACTTTATATAAATATGAAACTACACCAAAGACACATTTATAAATAGAGACATCTGACAGATATTATCAGAGTTATTAATCGGAAGCTCCTCTTTGGTTGTATTTCCATTTTTATTTCTGGCTTTCTGTAAATGGGTCTCCTACCATATGGTCAGTGCATTAATTAGGTGGCCTCCTGCCTTACCCCAAGTCACATAGTCACACACAGAGTTTCTATAATGACAGTTTAACCACTAAGCCTCCTGGGAAATTAAATTCACCTGCATTTTTTTTCTTCAGTTCAGAGATTTCCTCTTTAAAGCTCAAGTTTTTAAGCACGCCTGGTCTTATCATCCTCCTACAGAGATGAAGTCCTCAATGCCTACCTGTGTTTCTTTTTAATTGTTCATTATTCAAGCCATGCAGGTACTCCCTAATTTCCCTTGTGGCTAAGAGCGTCAAAGAAGTATAAACACCCTCCCTCTCACCATGGCACTTTTAATTGTTAGTGTTTCTTGTTCATCCTCTAGAGGTAATTGGCCCCAGAGAGCCTCCAGAAAGTAAGTGCTGAAACTTTCCTAATTTATTGGATTACTGAAAGCAGGGCTGTCACAGCAAGTTTGGCTGCTTGCTTTTGATTCCTCTCCTGAGACTCACTTAAGTTGAAACAGAGGCTATTACTTCCCTACTGTCCTACTCGTGAGACCAGCTGCCCTGAAAATGCCTACAGGAGGGTCATTGCTAGGTTAGCTGGCATGTCTTATAGTTTTATCAAGTAATACCTACTTATAAGGAAGCTCAGTTTTATGTCACTTGCTTTATGCAGCACCAGCATAACTTGGGAACTTGTTAGAAATGCACAGTCCTACTGAATCAGAAACTCTGGAGATGGAAGACCTTGTAATCTGCATTTTATTAAGTTTCCAGGTTAGTGATGCACACTAACGTTTGAGAAATAATTTGCTACACAAAAGCAAGAAAGATGGTTGTAGGTGTTTGTTTTGCTTAAATAGCAGACCCTTGAGTTAAGTGAAGGGCTAAGGTACCTGGGTATTTTAGAGAAGTGAGTTTCAAAGCAGAGGGAACACTTAATTTGACTAAGTGCTTGATGATTAATTAGTTTACAAGGCCTGACAATTAAGTTTGTGAGCTTGTCACCATGCACTTAATGTTTATAACCCTGGTACGTGTCTTGCAGCTGTGTTCATGTTGACATGTGGCACTGTCTTGCTGAGTGGCATTCATTATTGTTGTTGTGTGATTTTATGAACCATCACAAGAATATCAGAGCTTGTATGCAAGCAGTAAACACATTAAATTTCCTGTTCAACTTGGTAAGAATGGAAGTGAAATCAGGGACATGTTAGTCCAAGTTTATGGGGATAATGCCGGGAAGAAAACAGCAGTGTAAAAATGGGTTAAACATTTTTCTAAAGGGAGATAAAGTGGCACTGATGACGAGAGGTCAGGGCAGCCAATAATGAGCAGAACTGAAGAAAATATTGCAAAAATCCATAGAACTGTGGATCAAAGTCATTGACCAAGTATGAGACGCATAGCAAACCAAGTAAACATTGATAGAGAAACAGGAAAATCTTAACTGAAAATCTTGGCCTGAGAAAGGTGTGTGCAAAAATGGTCCCAGAGCTCACTGATGAACAAAAGCAAAGGAGAGCTGAAGTTTGCCAGGACCTTTTGGAAAGGCAAGATGATGTTTTGGGCCATGTTATCACTAGTGATGAAACATGGGTGTACCAATACAACCCTGAAACAAAGTATCAAAGTGCACAGTGGAAGTCAGCCAATACTCCACAACCAAAAATGTTTCATCAGTCCAAATCAAGAGTCAAAACAATGTTGCTCACCTTTTTTAATACCAGAGGGATTGTTCATTATGAATTTGTATCAGCTAAACACTTCACTAAGGTTACTATTTGGAGGTGCTAAAAAAGCTACATGAAAAAGTTAGATGAAAACGTCCTGAACTTTTTGCCAAGGACTCATGGCTCTTACATCACAACACTGCACCGGCTCATACAACCCTGTCTGTGCAGGAGTTTTTGGACAGTAAGCAAATAGCTATGTAGGAACACTCTACCTACTCACCTTCAGGGCCCCCCCAATGAGTTTTTTCTTTACCCAAAGGTAAAGGATATATTGAAAGGAAGACATTTTGGTGGCATTCAGGACATCAAGGGTAATTATGACTACATCTCTGGTGGCCATTCCAAAAAGAGTTCTAAAATTGCTTTGGAAGTTGGACTGGGTGCTGATGTCAGTGCATAGCTTCCCAAGGGAAGTACTTCAAAGGTGAGCATAGTGATATTCAGCCATGAGGTGTGTAGCACTTTTTCTAGGATAGTTTTCAAACTTTTCAGACCTCATGTTTTTCTTTTTTTTTTTTTAATGTGAAGAAAATAAAAGACTTGGCAGAAAATTCCATTTATTGCTTATTACCCTTCTAACTTAAAGCAATATTTCAAATTGTCCTTGCCAATGTTTTCCTATATTTATTCATATTTAGGCATATATAAGTTATTGTGTACTTTTTCTTTTTAAAGCATTTCTCCATATTATAATAATTTTAGCAATATCAATTATTCTATTAGGGTTTCATGATAAGAAATTATAAAATATAAAATGCTGTACGTCTGAAGATGTTCATTTAGGCATTATTTATAGTTCCAAATATTGCAAACAAGTAAATATGGTAATAATAGCATAGCACTTAGATTACTTCTGGTGTTTTAGTAGTGCTACAATGAATATCTTTTTAAACAGAATGTTTTCTTCTTTTGTATTATTTGTATGAATTAATTTCCAGGATTGAGATGTCTATATATTTTGATTATTACTTGATACATATTATTAAATAGACTTTCCAAAAGGATAATAACTGTTAACTTTATACCAGGAATATATGAAAATATGGATCATGCCACATATTTTCTAGCATTGGGTATATTATATTGTTTAACATTCTTTTTACCACTTAGCTAAAATTAGAAATTAAACTACTGGTTAACAAGTTAGAACTTCATTGTTTCCTTTTGAGTTTCATAGCTTACTCTTGATACCCACCGTATTATAATTAAAAATATTTCTTATTGTCTGTTTGCGAAGTAGATGTATTTAAAAGACTTAAAAAAATCACCCTGGATTTCCCATTGTCAATATAAGCCCATTATCTGGACACAGGATCAGTAAGACTCAAGCCAGGGAAAATTTCATGTATTAGAAAGTGTTAATGTTAAAAGTGTTAACATTAAGTGTTAACATTAAAGTGTTCCATAATAAAAAATGTTTAAAAAGCTTACCTTAATGCTTTTTACTATGAAACATTTTAAACACAAAAGCACTTCCTTGCCTAGCTTCAATAAGTATCAAGGTTTCCCCAAACTTATTTCTCCATTAACCCCCACCCATATACCCATATTTTTTTCTGGATGGATTAGTTAAAAGCAAGTTCTAGGCTGGGCTCAAAAGCTCATGCCTTTAATCCTAGCACTCTGGAAGGTTGAGACAGGAGGATCATTTAAGGTAAGGAGTTTGAGACAGCTAAAGCAAAAGTGTGACCCTATCTCTACAAACACATGCGTGCAGGTGGTGCCTGTGGCTCAGGGAGTAGGGCACCGGCCCCGTATACTGGGGGTGGTGGGTTAAAACCCGGCCCTGGCCAAAACCCACAAAAACAAAAACAAAAACAAAAAAACCCCTCACGAATGCATCATCGCTCACTTCTAAGGATTTAAAAAACACTTCACTTAGACTTTGAGAATTAACAATTCCTTATTATCTCTTTTTTTTTTTTTTTTTTTTTTGAGACAGAGTTTCAGTCACCCTGGGTGGAGTGCTGTGACATCATACCTTACAGCAACCTCAAACTCTTGGACTCAAGAGATCCTCTTGCCTCAGCCTCCTGTAGCTGCAACTATAGGCATGTGCTACAACACTTAGATAGTTTTTCTATTTGTAGTAGAGACGTTGTCTGCTCTTGTTCAGGCTGGTTGGAACTCCTGAACTCAAGCAATCCACCTCCCTTAGCCTCCTAAAGTGCTAGGATTACAAGTGTGAGCCACCACACCTGGCCCTTATTATTATTGGAAACTCATATTCAAATTTCTTAAATTTCTGAATAAAGAGTCATAGAGTCTTTGAATTAGGATCCACACAAAGTCTAGGGAATGCATTTGTCTGTTTTGTCTGTCAAGTTTTAAAAGTTCTGTTAGGAGTTCTCTCTTCCCCACCTTTTTTGCAGTTAATTTGTTCTGGACCTATGTCCTTTTATAGAAAACCTATATCCTAATTTGTTCTGGACCTATATCCTATTATAGGAAACCTATATCCTATTAAATGTGTCATGTTCTTGATCTGACTGGCTGCTTGCTCATGATACTGTTTATTTTCTTTATTTTCCCCATCTCCTGTATTTTCTATAAATTATTAATTTAAACCTAGAATTTATGTTTTAGTTCAGTTTTGCAGAGTTTGGGGGACCGTAGGTTACAAGTGTTGGGGGCTGTGCACTTCTTATTGAATTATGTCAAAAGTTATATAATGGCCGGTTGCCCACTTTGATGGATCCTAAGATCGACCACTTGCTTTATTTTAAGCAGTTCCGTCTACCCCTCCATTTTAAGGTCTCCCATTGATGATTGTTGCCTAGATTCAATGCTCTGGGTAGTAAAATGCTGAATTTTCTATCATTTCTCCTACATTTGTTAATTGGGATCCTATGAAAACTAACTTTCTACCATCAACTATTTGGTTATCTTTCAATATATTTCATAGAGGAAGGATGGGGAAAATGCCTGACTTTTTCCCTTTACAAAAGTAATTGTAAGAGTAATGTGTGGGTTCATTAACAAAGCCAATAAAGACTAATGAGTTTTTGGTTTTTAAGACCATTATGAACTCATGAAGTTATACATAATTGATGCAGTTTGATCAGTTGCAGTGTTTTCTTTTTTGTTTGTTTGTTTTTATGCTCAAATTGTTTTATCTGAGGCCAGAGGTAGCCCCTTCAGGTTGGTTATGATGTATCCTTCTCACATGACTCCTGTAATCTGTGATATCTTTCTGTTTCCTTGGTACATCAAGATACATTAGGCTCAGCCTTGCCTCATACTTGTCCCTTTCATCAACAAGACTTCTTTAATGGGGGTAATTTAAAAACTAGTAATGTGTCTCAAGAGTGGGAAAAAGTATCCAATGTACTCAATACTATTAAGAAACCAATATATAATTACCTACGTATATTCATACAAATGATAAAACACAATTATAGTCCATAAAGGAGGAGGAATGAGGAGGGGGGGGAGGGGAGGGGGAAGGCGGGAGGAGGGAGGGTATTTGGTGGGACATTGCCTATTGTGCATGATGCAATGGTGCTTTTCAAAACTATTAAAAGTAGAGTACAAATGTCTTACCACAACAAATAAGTAAGTGAGGTGATGGTTATGTTAACTGGTTTGATGTAAGCATTCCACACTGTATATCAGATCAGCACATTGTACCCCATAAATGTACACAGTTACGATTTAATAAAAACTAAATAAATAAAAAATAAAAAACAAAGTAAAGAAATATAAAATAAAAAAAACTAGGGATGATCATTATTTGGGGACTGTCATTTCTTCTATGTTTTTCAATGAACAGAGATTAGAATCTTTTTTTTTTTTTTTTTTGAGACAGAGTCTCACTTTGTTGCTCTCAGTAGAGTGCTGTGGCATAATAGCTCATGATGTGAGTTTGTGGCAACCTCAAACTCTTGGGCTGAAGAGACCCTCTTACCTCCCAAGGAGCTAGGATTATAGGTACCTACCACAACGCCCAGCTATTTTTTAGAGAAGGGGTCTCACTCTTGCTCAGGCTGGTCTTGAACTCCTGAGCTCAGGTGATCCATCTGCCTCAGCCTCCCACAATGCTAGTATTAAGGTGTGAGCCACCAAACCTGGTCTTAGAATCTATTTTTTAAACATAAAAATAAATCATGAGTTCATGCTAATATTTCATACTTAATTGTATGAATAGGTTTTCTTTTTGTTGTTTGATGTTACACTTGTGTGTTTTTTTTTTATGCTAGAAATATTGCTTTCCAAAGCAATTATTATTTGGTTTATTATACAGTCTGGCTATAATAATTTCAAAAAGCATATAAATATTGCAAATAACCATATTACTTTTATTGTATATATTCAAGATGTACAACATGATAGTTCAATGTGCTTATGTACAATGAAATAGTTACCAGAGATCAAGCCAATTAACATATGCATCCTCGTCCATGGTTACTCTTTTTGTGTGTGTGTGTGGTCAGAGCATCGAAATCTACTCTATGAACAGATCTCTGGTATACATAAAAACAGTTTAAGATTTCTTATAGCATGTCTTGTCTTTAGAATGCATCAATTATAAATGCCTAGGGGAAATACTGGGTTTTAAAGCCACTCAAGTGAATTATTTTCTGCATTGGTTATGTCACCTATTGGATAAATAGTTAATGTGTTTCAACTTGATTAAAATTTTTGGGATTTTTTTTATTTTAATTTTTTTGCTTTTTAATTTTATACAATAATTGAAACCATGCATGTGTTTAGGAGTTCTTTGTATTAACTATATTTTTTCTGGAATATAATTAGCAATTATTTTTCTCAGTTTGTCTTTTGCCTTTGACTTTGCTTAACCTGGTTTTTCTTTAGCTGTGATAAGCCGTGATAGCTAAATTTATTAATTTTTAATTTTCTTTTGACATTTGAACCCTATTTATGATAGTTTTCCCCTTTCTAGACTAAAGAGGAATCCATTTATTTTTAATTCAAGTATATAGTTTGAATGGTTATGTTTAGATCTTACGTTCAGTTGGAAATTATTATTTAGTGGTATTTTATTTTAAAATGTTAGGCACTTTCCTTCCCAGGCACTGTTTTAAATACTGGGGATTTAAGTATTACTGTTGTAAGACCGACAGTATCTAGTTTCTCTCCAAGCTAATGTTCCAGTGAGAGAAGACAGACCGTGAAGATGGTTTCAGGTAATGATGAGTGCTGTAAAAAGAATTTTAAAAATATATACAGTGACAAGGAGGGACTGAAGAGACTCCTCTTTGAGAAGATGATATTTTGACTGCGACCTGAATGACAAGAAGAGGATAGCCTGGAGCAGAATTGCCCAGGCCAAGGGAAGACGTAGTACAAAGGCAGTGAGGAAGAATAGCCCCTAACATTTACTAAATGCTTACTCTGAGCCAGGTATAATCCCATTACACTTTACCTGCATTATTTCACTTATTTCTTACAACAGTCCTTTGAGGTACGTATCTGCGACTGACCCATTTTGAACATGAGAACTCTGAGGTTTTGGAGAGGTTAGATGAATGGCTTTTTCTTAGCCTGTAATGTAGCTTGAAGGGCTCGAAGTGCAACAGTGGATCTTTGATTTTCTCTCTCCAGGCTTTCATGAGAAGGACAAGAAGCCTTATTGCCGAAAGGATTTCTTAGCCATGTTCTCACCGAAGTGTGGTGGCTGCAACCGCCCAGTGTTGGAAAATTACCTTTCAGCCATGGACACTGTCTGGCACCCAGAGTGCTTCGTGTGCGGGGTTAGTGTATTCACTTGCCTTTTGGATTTAGGGAAAGTCAAGTGTTCTCCTCTCTGAGAGGAAGAGCTTCAGCTAAGAAAAGGATTGACAGTCCTCGTTGAGGAACTGAGGTGGGTTTCTTAGTGGAGAATCAACCACAGCCTCTGTTGTGGGCATTTGCTTGTCTCTTTTGCAAGTGGGCAATCTAGCTTCCATTTGAACCAAGTGAAAATCCTGCAACTGGCAGGTAACTAGCAGGAATTTCAAGGGTACTAATTTTACTTTGCTGACATTTCACCTTTTGACATGCGCATTTTTTTCTATTTCTCTTTACTCCCAGGACTGCCTCAGCAGTTTTAATACTGGCTCCTTCTTTGAATTGGATGGACGTCCTTTCTGTGAGCTCCATTACCATCACCGCCAAGGAACCCTGTGCCACGGGTGTGGGCAGCCCATCACCGGCCGCTGCGTTAGTGCCATGGGGCACAAGTTCCATCCTGAGCACTTCGTCTGTGCCTTCTGCCTGACACAGTTGTCAAAGGGCGTCTTCAGGGAGCAGAATGACAAGACCTATTGTCAGCCCTGCTTCAATAAGCTCTTCATGCTGTAATTTCAATTGATCCACAGCCGCTCCTAATCCCCTATCAAATTTAAAGATAGAGAGAAAAGAGTAAACTTCCTGTTACTGACCTTCTGCTTAATAGGCATATAGAGAAAGTGAAGATGATAAACAAATAAAGGAACTCCTAGATTTTACATGACACAGCTTGTAATTTTATCTTTTAGGCTTCAAATCTGATATCTTTTCTTTTTGCAGTTTTTGGCCAGGGCTGGGCTTGAACCCACCACCTCCGGCATATGGGGCTGGCACCGTACTCCTCTGAGCCACAGGCACCAACCAATTGCTTTTCTTTTTAATCAGTATTTGGAGTTAGATCCAGGTCCTCCTATTTAGTTTCTCTGCAGATGTATTTTCCACATGGGCAATTCGTTCCAACACTGGTTTTCTCAGATTTGTCCGCTGTCACCTCTCCTGATGACCCTGCTCAGGTCTTCTTGTCTTTGGTCCTTAAGAGCTGTTCCTTTTAAAGCTGCTTCTACCGCCCTGTGGCTCACGGCCTCATAATCACCTCTGTGGAATCATGATACCACTCTGCCACACTTTGCATCTTCCTTCAATGCTTTTTTCTTTTTCAAGAGGAAGTAGATTTTAAGTATAGACAACTTTGAGTTCTGACATCACTGGTGAATAAATGGCTTTTGGTTTTAATTACTCATTGTCGTATTTATTTTGAAGATAAACCTTCTGCTTCCCATGTTACACACTAAGCGCTGTGTGCAGTTACACTCATGTCATACTTCCAATTTCCTTCCATGCAATAGGTGGTTTTTAAAATTTTAATCAGAAGAAATAAAAAGAAGGGACTCCTGCTCACTAACGTTTCTCTTGAGTTTGGTCCCATAATTATTCTGTTTTGTTTTTTTGGTCTTAGGTGACTGAATCATCTTAAAAGATGACAACACTCCTTAAAATGGCCTTTGTCACTTTGTTTACTTAAGGAGAAATCCATCAGGTACCTGACAAACTCATTTCTAAAGTAATAAATGAAACACACAGCTTCCTCAACTTCACATTTGCCCCATGAAAACAAATGAGACGGCTGATTTCAGAGCATCTCTGGAGAAAGATCCTGTACAAGATCCTGTGGATTAGGATTAGGAATGCCAAACTCTAAAACCAAAATTACTCTCATTTATTTGTTCCTCTTAAAATATTATAAGTAAATGTGCAGAAGTCTTGCTAGGTTACTAAAGGATCAGATTTTCTTATGTCCTATCAGTTTGTTTAAAAATGTAAGTTGCACAAGGAGTGATTCTTCCTCAGCAGAGGTATTAATAAGCTCTGTTCTACGTGTTTCTTACCATTGTTTAAAAAAAAGGTGTGATTATTTGTCATAACAAAAACCAGAGTTTTACAATCCTTGATTCTGAAATAAGTTACTGGTGAGCACTCTTTCACTGGAGGTATTTTTAAAAATAGGACCAAATTTGGTGTCTTGGCATGGGACTAGTACTTCTTGGAGGATTGAAATGGATTAAATGATTCTTGTCATGCTTTGCTGGAGCATATATATCTTTGTTGGAATGGGTAATAAGAGAGTTTCAAGAGTTAAAAGGAAGTGGTAACAATTCTATAAAACAGGAACTCAGAATTTATGTATGATATGGAAGGGGGGGGGGAGCGCACAGATGTGAAACCATCTGGCCTCATCCTGTCTGTGTGGCTGAGAGCACCAGACTATGTAGACCACATATTTAACATCTAAACATCCTCCTTATGGTATCTTCCCCTAGTGAAGTCACATGCAAGTGTTAATATAGCAATTTGACAAAGTGAACTTGTGGTTTTAACCCATAAGAAGGAATGTTCGAGTGCTACTTTTTTTTTTTTTTTTAAGGATTAGCTATTTTGAGATAGAATCTAAATATTTTAAAATGTCAGTATAAAACCAGAGTTCAATAAGATGCAATAGGAAGTGAGGACATTTTCTAACCACAGTGAACATTAAGTGGTTACATTATCTTAAAAAGAGATTCCACTTCCAGGAGCAACAAGGAAATTCCTCATGAGTAAAAAGTTTCCCTTTTAAAATGGTATATTTTTAAAAAACCAGAAATGCCCTTACTCAAACAAATCACCTGCTTATTTACTCTTGATGCTGAGTAACTTCTAAGTGTTAAAAAAAATAAAACCCTCCCTCAGAGGGCAGAACTTTTCCACTAGTGAGTATGCATGTAAACATATAAAAAGGAATATAGCTTAGACCTCAGAACACTAATTTTTTTAAATTAAATCATAGCTGTGTACATTAATGCAATCATGGGGTACAATGTGCTGGTTTTATATACCATTTGAAATACTTTCATCAAACTGTTTAACGTAGCCTTTGCCACATTTCCTTAGTTATTGTGTTCAGACATTTATACTCCACACTTAGTAAATTTAACATATACCTTTGTAAAATGCACCATAAGTGTGGTCTCACCAATTACTCTCCCTCCCCTCATCCTCCCCCCCTCCCTTTCCTCCCTCTCCTATTTCCCCTTCAGAACGCTACCCTTAAAGAGGAGTCCCTCAGTCAATTACTTTTTGAAATAAATATGGAGTCATGGGCCAGATGCAGTGGCTCATGCCTGTAATCCTTAACGCTCTGGGAGGCTGAGGCAGGAGAATCGCTTGAGCTCAGGCGTTTGAGACACCAGCCTCAGCAAGTACAAGACCCCATCTCTACTAAAAATAGAAAAACTAGCTGGGTGTCCAGGCAGATATCTATCTCAAAAAATTTTTTGAAAAAATATAGAGTCTTTCATAGTGATAGTTTGATAAAGACAACAATTATTCTTCCGTACAAGTTCTATTAGTTTTAGATAGATACTCCTCAGTTTTAGAAGGGGTGACTGCCTCATGCTTCTCTTTGCATGAACAGTAGGGGAAGAAAATGCTTTTCTGGAGCTTGTGCCAGCAGGTGGGGTCCTGAAATGTCCTAACTGGACTAGCTTTGGTTAGTCAAATGGTCACCAGTGATTTTTGCTGGGGAATAGATTGCGCAGCTTGGTTTAAACCAAATGGGCCATTTCCAGAGTTAGAGGTCGTTGTGCTTCTTGAAAACATAAGGACTCCATGGAGGAGATGTGAATATTCAAAAAATATGGATTTTGGCAACCAGGGGAAATGGAGTTGTGCATCTTGAATTCAAGTGTTAGAAGTGAAAACATTAGTTTCTGAGTTTCAAGGTAATGCAGAAGGTAAGCAAGCAGGCATTGCCAGCACCCTGAGGGAACTTTACAGAGTCCTACAGCAGAGGCGAGCCAGGGAGGCTGGTGTCATGAGGAACGCTCAGGAGAGGCACTGCTGGGTTTACATAGGCTAGGACCAGCATTAAGAAGCACCAAAAGCAGCTTCAGTTTGAATCTGAAAAAGATCTTCCAGTTGAAACAAAAGTGAGGAGTAACAACTTCCTTTACAGGCAAGTGTCTTAGGCACAAGTGTATCCCCAATAAGGGCAGTGGCAGCAACCCCTGAAATATGAGACTGAAAAAGCTACTGCTTGCCCCAAGATCCTGTGGGGGTTGTGTTACCATATAGAACTCACCGTCAGGGGAGCACATAGGTGCTGGGAGCCCAGATAGGGGAGAGGGACATCTATTGGAATCCATGGGGTGAAAAGGAAAGAAATTTCAGGTAAGAGCTGGTCCTGGGGTTGTACTTGTTATAAATTTACACTGTTGCCAGAAGGCAGCAATGTCTGAAATTTATTCTGTATAAAAGGAGACAGCTTGTGTAGGAGGTTTGCCCACCCCAGATATGGTAAATGTTTAGCACCTAAATTAACTTTTTGTGGGGGGATGTCTCCTAACTGAGTTTAGCTTCACAGACCCTGGGTTCTGGACAGTTGGATAGACTTCTTGGCATTCTGACGAAAGTAATCCATCTTCCCTTCCTATTCTGGATATCACAAAGCCTCAGCAAAGACTGTGTTCTGGGAATTACATTTTTGCCTGGGATAACTACCCCAATTCTAGTGAGAGATATCTCAGATCACAGGTGCTGATGGAAAAACTCTCCCTCAGAACAAATAGACCAAGAAATCTGAAGACTTGACATTCTTTAAACTCTAACTCAGAGGAGATGTGGTTTTGGATTTCAACGCTGTTGGACTTTGACATGCTATGTGGAATGACGTGATTGGACATTCTCGTGTGTTGGTATTCTAGCTGGTGAGGATAATAAAACCCATTGCTGCTGAGAAATATCTTCATCATTGCATAGGGAAGGCCTGCCTGAGAAAGAGGCCAACTCAGAGGAAAGCCAAACCGGATCATCAAAAGGTTGTGTTTTCTTTTATTGAGCCCCTCAATTCTACTATATCAGCACCCTAACCATACACTGCAAAATTATGTGAATGAATAAATTCTCTTTTTTGTTTAAACTGGTTAAAGCTGTAATTCTGTCACTGACTGACTAAGCAGAACCGACATATTCTCTGTTATCAATATGAAGTGTGGCAAAAGAACGAACAATTAAATGAACAAATGAACACAATGTTGGCACAGAATGTACGTTGCCTGTCACCAAGAAAAGCTAATCTATGAAAATAACGTTCTGGCATATGGGGCCAGTGTTCTACTCCGTTGAGCCACAGGCACCGCCCGAAATACTTTGTATTTTAAGGTTAAATCAGCTTGTGGATAGCTCGGATATTTAGGGTACAAACTTTTTGTTCCTATCCAATTTTCCAGTAAATTGAGTAACGTGTGTCATGATTACAAAGGAAAAAGGAGGAAGAAGAGGGTGCTATTGTTGCCTAAGATTTAAAAATATCTTGGAAATGGTGTTATTCATGCTGCTTTGTCTAGCTCTCATCCATAGGAAACCATTAAATATTTAACATGACTGCAATGCTGTACATTTGCAGTGGGAAAAACAGTTGAAAAATTTCAATATCTTTCTTGCAAAGAAAAAGAAAAAACTCGACAATTATAAGAGATAGAAGTGCATTTATCCTGTGTCTTAGTCTGCTCATTCTCCTGTCAAAATGCTATAAACAAGGTATCGTAAATAACAAAAATTTTATTTTCTCACAGAGCTGGAAATTAGAAGTTCCAGATGAAGTTCTGACAGGTTCAATTTCTGGTGAGGGCTCTCTTCCTGGCTTGCAGATAACTGCCTTCTTGCTGTGACCTCACAGGTGGAAAGAGAGGAAGAGACGTGAGACAGAGAGCTCTGGTGTCTCTTCTTGTGAGGACTCTGATCTTACCAGATCAGGGCCGAACCCATGTGACCTCATTCAATCTTAATTGCTTCCTTCCTTTAAATACTGCCATAATGGGGGTCAGAGCTTCAACATACTTTGCGGAGACACGTACACCCAGGTCACAACATCCTGAAAATTGGCACTTAAGGAAAATTGGGTTTATAAGACATCAAGAAAGAGAAGACATTGATGGTGATTCTGAGAGGAGGTCTCAGGGACACACGTCAGTGCCTTGGAGGTTGATAGTGATGATTTTTACTATGTTTGATGACACTTGGAAAATATGACTTTCCATCTTTAGGTGCTCTTGCATTTTCAGACACGAGTTAAGAAATATTAGAGGTTCAAAAATAAAGTGAAGCACTTAGAAGATTTTCCTGAATCTGAAAACTGTGAGAGGAAAAGCAGGAAAGGAGAAAGTTACAGAATACAGAAGAGAACTTGAGAGTTGGGCAAGGTGAAATTTCCAGAGATTTCAGGAAAGGAGGCAGAACCACGGGAAGTAAGAAGGTGACATGTGACACCATCTCCATGAGAAAGGAGAAGGTGGGATTGGGAGGGGCTGTCCCTCAGACCCCTTCCACAAACCACCTGCTGAATCCATCCATTATCCTGGCATATCTCTTAGTTTGGCTTTTTCCAGATGTGTTCCCTGAATCTAGGACTTGTATAGAATAGTCTATTTAGGAGGTGACCTCCGGATGTATTGGTAGGAGAGCAGAGGAAGTGAGATAGCAAAGTGGGGAAGGCCAGTGCAGTGTGCATTCATGGCCAGGCTCCTGGTGTAGGAAATCAAATAAAGCCTGATACTATTGAGGATCTCTGGGATAGACTGCAGAACACAAGGGGAGATAACCAACCCTCAACTCCAGCTGTGCCTCCTCTATCCTTTCCTGCCTATGCACTACACATGCTCCTGTGGCCAAAGAAAGCCCTTCTTCTAATTCACAGGCAATTTCAGTAGGAAGCAGCAGTGTGCACCTGGCAGTGGGCACTGACAGGTAGGGATGAGGAGTGGACAGTGTCTGTTGGGGAAGTCACGGAGGGGTAAGCTTAAAAGAAAAAAAGAAGTCATAGCAAAGGTCCTCAAATCACTGGTAATCACAATACTTTGAAGGTGTGGCAAGCCATTCATTTGCAAAGTTTTGTAATTGTTCCCAGCTGTAGTTAGCTTTATGTTTTCCATCTAGGGTAGTGACAGTGAAGGACATTGAGGTGGAGAGAGAATGGCCAAGGATTATTATTTCCGTTTATGGAAAAAGTGATCAATGACATGGATAGGCCAAGATCACTCAATGTAGTAATAAAACTACAACCAAAACTAAATGCTAATTCCTTGTCTGGGATGCTTTCTCTTGGGTTCTCTATCAACAATGTAAAGTGCCTCTAAAAATATGACCCATGAGGTGAATTTTCAAGGGATAAGCAAAAGCACTAGGGTATCAAAGTTATCTACTTCTCTGGGCTACATGGTTTTGGATGCAGAGGCAATAACGTAAGTAGCCTGGGCATCAGACAAACCAAACTTTAAATGTTGATTCTGCTACTTACAAACAACACTAAACCTCAGTTAAGCCCTTTATCTTCTCCAAACTTCAGTTTCATAACATGCTAAACATGGGTAACAATACTTCCCTCATGGGTTTGCTGTGAGGATTAACCAAGATAATAAGGGAGAAAGGGCTTTGTAAACTGCCAAGTATCATACACAAAAGGCCTTACTAGTCCAAGAGATCAGAGAAGTCAACACAACACCCCTTTCTAGCATTTCGATGGAGACCATGAAGCCATAGCAGGCTTTTAGTTGTTTTCGTATGATTTTGGAAATCTTTTTTATAAGGCTCCGGATGAAAGCTGATGGAATTGAAAATGCCGGGAGATTAGGAGAAGAGCTTGAGTTTGAGCTCATAATCTTCTCGTGCAGCAACATATTGACAAAGTAATGCTCGGGAGTGAATGATTTCCTTGGCACAGGAAATCCATCCAGTTAGCTGCTTCCTACAGATAGAAAACAGCTCACGCAGGTCAAGGAAGCTTAGCCACAGGAAGAGCTCAGGAATTTTTCACTGCCAAGATTTTTCACTGCCTGCCCTTGGTCTGATCATAATTCCAGAGAAATTTCCAGAAAAATCTTTGTTACCACTATTCCTCAAAAGAATTTGGCAGCAAAGATACATGTCCACCTACCTTCTAGTCACCAGCGAGGGGGGTGACATTCTGTTAATCAATCCCAACTCACCGATAGGCGAGTCATATCTGTTGGTGTACAGTGCATTTGAGACTGATGCATTGGAATTGCAGTTCAAGGGTGAGAAAAACTTTATGATATGGGTCTTGAACTCTGGTTTGAATTCCCACTCCAGTTCCACCACTTGTTAGTTCTTTTACCTCATGAATATCACTTGGTTTTTGATCATTTATTCATTCACCTATGGAAAAGAAAGTTGACTCAGAATTCTGGTTAGTTAGCTCTAAAGATGATCACAGTTGAGAAGTGGTTTTTTGGAAGTGACTGGAAAGACATTGCAGTGGTGGAGATACTGGAGATTGAAGAGATTTAAGATGATGTAACTGAACAAAGTTCTACAAGGAGACAGGTAAGATGGAAGCAGAAGCCCAGATGACAGTGTTAATCCTTGGGAATAAGAATGCTCCTTCTTCTGTGTGATTACATATACAAATGTACTGTGATAAAGTTGAGTTCCTTTTCAAAAGTGGGAGCCAGATACATTTCAAGGCACCTATTTTATTTTATTTTATTTTATTTTATTTTATTTTATTTTATTTTATTTTATTTTATTTTATTTGAGACAGACTCTTACTATGTTGCCCTCAGTAGAGTGCTGTGGTGTCACCACTCACAGCAGACTCAAACTCTTGGGCTTAAGCAATTCTTTTACCTCAGCCTCCCAAGTAGCTGGGACTACAGGCACCCACCACAGTGCCTGCCTATTTTGTTGTTGTTGTTGTCATTGCTGTTTGGCAGGCCCTGAGCCAGATTCGAACCTGACAGCTCTGGTGTATGTGGCTGGCACCCTAACCACTGAGCTATAGGCACCCAGCCACAAGGCACCATTTTAAACTGTTCCCTTTTATTTTTCACTAATAGCTAGCCCCTAGGGTTTATCAATCTATAGATCAATCATTTTCCAGGTTCTTAATGAGAAGCATATGGTGCTGTATTAAACTGCTATATACAATAACCTGAAAGCTAGTTTGGTGAGTTATGGACAAATAAATTTCCCTGAAGGGGGATCCTCAACTGACATGTATGTGCCTAGTCCAGTTTACTAAATAGGGAATCAGATGGGATCTGCATAATTCAGCAGGTCCTTCCATGTACAGGCACTGCTCTAGGTTGCCAGAGAGAGCCTGAGATGAGTAAAGCGTAGCCTCTCTCCTTAAAGACTTCACAGCTTAGAAAGGGTCCCACATTCAGTTCCTGATAAGACCTTGTCCAGGGGCAACACCTGTGACTCAATGAGTAGGGCACCAGCCCCATATACCTAGAGTGACCGGTTCAATACTGTCCCTGGCCAAACTGCAACAGCAGGCCAGGCACCTATAGTCCCAGCTACTCGGGAGGCTGAGGCAAGAGAATTGCCTAAGCCCAAGAGCTAGAGGTTGCTGAAAGTTGTGACGCTATAGCAGTCTACCCAGGGTGACAAAGTGTGACTCTGTTTCAAAAAAAAATAACACCTTGTCCATACGGAAAGATTTTGGTCAGGGTAATGTAAAAGGTAGGGATGTGGGAGAGGGAGAAGTTAAAGTATTAAATTCTAGTCTGGGTGCCCACTGTTCAATGGTTAGAGCGCCAGCCCTGTGCACCAGGGGTGGCGGGTTTGAACCCAGCTGGGGCCTGCTAAACAAAATAAATAAATAAATAAATAAATAAATAAATAAATAAATAAATAAATAAAGCATTAGATTCTAGTAAAGGAAAACAAAGGAGACAGACAAAAGATACAAAACGAAATAGAAAAAAGCAGCTTTTAAAAATGTTATAAATAGAGTGGTGCCTGTGGTTCAGTGAGCAGTGCACCAGCCCCATATACTGAGGGTGGCTGGTTCAAACCAGGCCCCAGCCAAACCGCAACAAAAAAATAGCTAGGAGTTGTGGTGGGCACCTGTAGTCCCAGCTACTCGAGAGGCTGAGGCAAGAGAATTGCCAGGCATCCTCAAACTTTTTAAACAGGGGGCCAATTCACTGTCCCTGAGACCATTGGAGGGCTGGACTATAGTTTTAAAAAAAAACAACTATGAACAAATTCCTATGCACACTGCGCATACCTTATTTTGAAGTAAAGAAACAAAATGGGAACAAATACGATCACACCGCCTCATGTGGCCCTCGGACCGCAGTTTGAGGACCTCTCGGTCCTAAGCCCAAGAGCTGGAGATTGCTGTGAGCTGTGACACCATAGCACACTATCAAGGGTGACAAAAGTGAGACTCTGTCTCTAAAAAAAAAAAAAGAAAGAAAAGTTATAAATAGAAAGTCATACAGATTTGATGGTAGATTTAATTTGAACCTACATTGAAGGAGATAGAAGGAGATACAACCAGGCAATGGCAACCCGAGGGAACAGCAGGAAGTAGTGCAAAGCAGGATGCATTTGTGGTACATGGACGTGGAGACAGGAGCCAGTTTACTGTGTGTCAAGCACTGTGGTGTAGACACTTTGGGGTCTCTGTGCATGGGAAACAGGATACTTGGTGGTTATTAAGATAAATAAAAGCTGGAGAGACTGAGGTTGGAGTGATTTGAATGTCAGGTGGGGAGACTAGACGTTACTCTGCAGGCAACAGCCACCAAGGGTTTTGCAGGCAGTGGGGTGAGTGGGGAAAGGGAGGTAGTGGTAGGTGAGACCCTGCACTGCTGAGTTTTCATGCTACCTGAGGATACTCCATTCTCTCATCAGACTGTACTTAATACAAATTCAAAGGTAACATTCTTAAGAATTTGAATAAGGCAATCACAGGCCATTGGACTCCAAGTGTGGGATCTGTCTGAGCACGGGGTCTTGTGCAACTACACTGGTGAGCACATCTCTAAAGCTGGCTTTGTGGCAACCCTTGAGAATATTGTTTCAGTTAGATAGGAGAAATAAGTTTTGAGATATTTAGCATTGCAGATTGATTGTAGCCAACAATAAATAACTAAGGGAGTAAATTTCAAATGTATCGTCGCAAGAAAAAAGTCAAATAAGTGAGGTGATGGCTATACTAGCTTGATTTAATTACTCCACTCCCAGCCATGTTCAAGGCCTCTTTGCCTACTTGCCCTGGCAATGGAGACACATTGCTGTCTGTGGGGAACATACCTTGCTCTTACTCTGTAAACCTACCTTTCTCTTCTTCAATAAATTTTGTTCCATGCTTACCTTAAAAAATGATAATTACTCCACATTGTATACACACTTTATAAAATCCCATTATACTCTGTAGTGTAATATAAAATCCCATTATACTCTGTAGTGTAATATAATTATTATTTGTCAATTAAAAATAGTACAAATTAACAAAAGGAAAAGAAACTAATATTGCTTCATTGGAATTGGGGTAGAAATAGTTGAAGCTACAAAACAGTGGATTGAGGAGAGAAAGGACGTTGATGTGGACCACTTTGGATCATTTTGATGACGGCATGGAGAACCCTGACATAGCACACGGGTATATGAGGGTGGGAGAAACATTTCTTAGAGTTTTTTGGGAAAGAATGGGTGACTTAAGAATGTTTGGAGACAAATGGGGTAGGAATATGTAAGGGAAGTGGAAGAGGCAGGGAATGATTCCTAGAGTAAGGTCTCAGTGAAGTAGGAAGAGATAAGAACAATGGTATAAATGGAGGGCAACCTGTGAATAAAGAGGGGAAAGTTTTGAGATAGGAAGGCAGAAGAAGACAATGGATTTAGGTGAAATCAGTATTAGATGGCCCTGATCCTCCTAAAGGAGAAAGGAATGCAAACCCTCAGGGAATGCATTTACCTGGGCAGGGCTGAAGAGTCAACAGACCCTCAGAAACTTCTGGAGAAGTTGATAGATAGAAGTAAGTCAGGAGTCTCGGAGCTAATAAAACAGGTGACTTTAAGTTGAAGCCAATGCTCATTACCCGTCTGGAAATCCTTGAGCCCTTAAGAATGATCCTAAATCTGCTCTGCCTGTGCTCTATGAATAGAACAATGAAGCCTGGCTGAGAGCACATCTGTTTACAGAATAGTTTAAGCGCACTATTGAGACCTACTACTCAGAAAAAAAAAAAAAATCTATTTGAAAATGATAAGAATAGGGATACTAAGAGACAGGGCCAAAACTGGGGATGCAGGGATCTGAAGATCAGTTGCAGGTGTTACACAACTTTTAAGCAGAAGCTAACTAGAGGGGCTGACAACCGGAGGTAAGAACTGGCTTCAAGGGGCTTGTCAGCTATCTCTGTCACCTTACATGAACGTTTTGGCTAATTATAATATCATTTATACTGTGGTCTTAAAATATCTATGCTCTTGAAATGACCAGTTCCAAGACAAAAAATAAAGCAATGTTTTTAAACCTTTTTTTTTTTTTTTTTTTTTATCTCATGGCACACTTTAACCAATAGTTAAACTTTCACTGCACACTTAAATTATGTTGATCAAAAAAAAAAAAAAAAAAGAGCAAAAAAGTGAATACACTTACTGTGCTTTGAACTTCTTTCAAGAATAATTTAATTAATGATCTTTTTGTAGCAGCATGGCCCCTGTAGCCCATTGAGTGGGGCATCAGCCACATACACCAGAGCTGGTGGGTTAGAACCCGGCCTGGGCCTGCCAAACAAAAATGACAACTACATCCAAAAAATAACCCAGCATTGTGGCCTGTATTCTCAGCTACTTGGGAGGCTGAGGCAAAAGAGTTGCTTAAGCCCAAAAGTTTGAGGTTGCTGTGAGCTATGATGCTACAACACTCTACTGAGGCACTCTGTCTCAAAAAAGATAAAAATAAATAAATAATAAAAATAAACATTTTTGCAGCACACCTAAGATCCTCTCAGGGCACACCAGTTGAAAATCGGTGATATAAAGTATGAAAATGGGAGGGAATTCATTTCTAGGATTTACTACACAAATTCTTAGCAAAAGCCAACTCCTTAGCCTCCAATATTTCTCCTCTAATAAAACTACAAAAGATCTAAAACCACCTTTTCTCAGGTCAGCTGCTCTCTTTCAAGCCTGTCCCCTCTCTTTCCCAAGAGTGTACTTTCACTTTTAATAAAAAGCTATCATTTCCTTGGTTTACATGGTGAAACCTGAAATTGTTTTCCTGCTATCACCAATAACTTGGGAAAAGCTCCACTCAGAGGCCAGTGGCAAAAATCATTACTTCTTATAGACAGTGTATATGGTCACCCAAGAGCTCTGATGGAGAGAGGTACAAGTATATTAGTGTTGCTTTCATGCCTGCCAACACAATATTCATTCTGCAGTCTGTAGATTAAAATGTAATTTCACATTGTAAGTCTTATTATTTAAGAATATATTTTATAAGACCATAGCTGCAATAGATAGTGATTTTTTTCCGATGAATCTGAGAAAAGTACATTGAAAAGAATCTGGAAAGGATTCATCAATCTAGACACCATTGAGAGCATTTGTGAATGTGCGAAGGGGTCAAAATATAACGTGATCAGGAGTTTTGAATGAGTTGATACCAACCCTTATAGATTACTTGGAGAGATTAAAGACTTCAGTGAAGGAAGTAAGTGTGGATGTGGTAGAAATAGCAAGACAATTAGAGTTCAAAGTAGAGTCTGAAGAAGTAACTGTATTGCTGCAATCTCATGATAAAATTGGAATGGGTGAAGTGTTACTTCTTATGTATGAGCAAAGAAAGTCCTGGTGCAGATGCTGTGAACAAGGCCAAACTGACAACCAAGGATTTTGAATATTTCATAAACTTAGTTGATAAAGCAGCAACTAGGTATGAGAGGATTGACTCTAATTTTGAACAAAGTTCTACTGTGAGTAAAACTACCAAATAGCATTATAGGCTACAGAGAAATCTTTTGTGAGTTAATCGATATGGAAAACTTCATTGTTGTCATATTTTTAGAAATTGCTACAGCCATCCCAACCTTCAGCAACCACCACCTGATCAATTAGAAGCCGTTAACAACAGGGCAGTACCCTCCACCAACAGAAAAGAGTTGAACTTTCTCAGAGGTTCAGATCATTGTAGAATTTTTTGGCAATGGAGTATTTTTTAGTTAAGGTATGTACATTGTTTATTTTAAACATTGCTATTGCAGGCCGGGTGCGGTGGCTCACACGGGTAATCTTAGCACTCTGAGAGGCCAAGGTGGGTAGATTACTTAAACTCAGGAATTCAAGACTAGCCTGAACAAGGGTGAGACCACCCCTACCCCAAGTCACTACTAAAACATAGAAAAACTAGCTAGTTGTGTGGCAAGCACCTGTAGTCCCAGGTACTTGGAAGGCTGAGGCAAGAGGATTGCTTGAGCCCAAGAGTTTGAGGTTGCTACAACCTATATAGCACTATAGCTTGGGGCAACGGGGTGAGACTCTGTCTCAAAAAACCAAACAACAACAACAACAAAATCATTGTAGCGCATTTAATAGACTACAGTATAATGTAAGCAAAACACTATATGCAGGAGGAAACATAACAATCTTGTGTGACTTGCTTTATTATGATATTCGCTTTACTGTGGTATCTGGACCAGAAAGAGACATGTACATATTTGATGTCTATTAACTTTAATTCTCAGTATCCCTATAAGGGGAAAGAAAGGAATGGAGAGGCTAAGTGACTCGCATGAGACTTCCAGGTACTAGGAAGAAGAGTGGAGTTTGAACGCATGTAAATTGTCACCTCTGGATTACGGTGCTGTGGCTGTGTGTACCTTAACACTAAGGTGATCTCTAATAGGTCCTAATAGGTGCTAACATCGATGTGACTGTGAATTAACCTATTTGCACAGATTGGTACTTCTTGATGCTTCCTGTAATTCCAAAGCTTTTTTCCTCTGTGAATTTACTTGAAGTGCTGCCAGGAAGTCCTCGTTTTCCCAGCCCTGCTGCTGGAAACTGCTCATCACGTGAAAAGCTGGGCACGGCCGCAAGGTGGCAGCATTAACTCGAGTATGGATGGACAGACCCTCGTTTCTGGCCTTGAACTAATCCAAAAGTCAGAATTTGTCGTTTTCTTGCCCTCTATTTTTCCTAAAATTCCAAGGTGTAACTCTTTGGAGGTGAAGAGTCCAACTGATCTTGTGAGGAGACCAAACAGTGAAGGAACCAGAGGAATCAAAGAGAAGACTTTCCCAGGAATTAAAAGCCTTTGGGGAAGGAAATTAAAGAGGATATATATTCAGTGTCATGAGGAACTCATCAGTTCAAAAAGACTAATAATTTACCTATGTTATCTATTCAGTAAGGGGCACATTAGGCTTCTCATTTGCCAAAACCTAGGACCATCCACTCTACTATGTTATTATGAAAGTCTTCATTTTAGGCGGCACTTGTGGCTCAGTGAGTAGGGCACCGGCCCCATATACTGAGAGTGGAGGGTTCAAACCCGGCTCTGACCAAACTGCAACAAAAAAATAGCCAGGCGTTGTGGTGGGTGCCTGTAGTCCCAGCTACTATGGAGGCTGAGGTAAGAGGATCCCCTAAGCCCAAGAGCTGGAGGTTGCTGTGAGCTGTGATGCCACGGCACTCTACCCAGGGTGACAGAGTGAAACTCTGTCTCAAAAAAAAAAAAAAAAAAAGTCTTCATTTTAAACTTTTTAATTTTTTAGAATATTCAACACTGATAAAGGAGAGAACTAATTTATTTTATGGAGCTAGCTATTTGGGCTAGATTCTCTCAGTTGTTAGATTGTTGACAATGACAGGTGATGTTTTCTCATCTTTCCTCATCCTCCTTTTCTCTCCTCCTCTCTTCTACCTCCCTTCTTATTTCTTCCCTCTGGTCCCTTCTCCTCTCTCTTCATCTCTCTTCCCCAGTCTCTGACTTTTCCTTTCCCTCTCTTTTTCCTCAGTTGTTGTATTAATCAAATAAAATAATGAAGAAGACATCTAAGTCTTCAGAGTTGGATATGTGGATCAGAAGATCAGATGCTATAAAATAGCATTCAAGAGAGGCATAAAAATACCTTTGGGCTCCTGTCACCTAGCTGACCACCTGCTTGGCCACTTTCCTGTTCTTTTTGTATCAAAAATTTTTAATTTATTCTAACAGAGATTTTTTTCCTTGAAAATAGTTTCAGGTGAGCAAAGAAAAAGTAAGTAAATAAGCTTCATTTTTTTTTGAAACTGACTGTAGCAGAACATTTATTTTGTGAGAACCTGGGGAAAATGGGGCACTCTTCTAGACTCTGAGAGCATCCCGGCTTCAGCAGAGCACAGAGTAAAAGTTCATAGACTTTGGGTGAGACAGATTTGAGCATTTCCTTTCTTTCTGGAAATATAAGATGTTCCAAGCTTTTCTGTTATAGTCCCTACTCCAGTTCTAGAATAATCATCCACTTCTCCAAGAAGCCCTGGTTCTTTTTATTGGAGAATAATATTAGAAAAAGATCTAAATGGTAGGTATGTCCTGAAGTTTTCACACCTGTAAAATTAGAAAAACAACGCATTGATAGAATCATTTGAACAGTAAGTGAAATAGCACACACACATATACTTAACAAAGGCCTTAAAACACAGGAAGCACCCCCTGTTTATAAATTCGGTAGGAGCTGAAATAGCATCCTTTGCTTCCTATAAGCTCCACATTGAAACTCATTTAAAATTAAGTTGATTGAAAATTAAAAAAAGAAACCCTGGAAGTGTTTTGATTCACAAACTCTACGGAACTTGTAATTCTATAGTTAGAGGTGGGTTTAGGCAAAATGTAGATTCTGATAGTTTATTATCTATAATGATATTTAAAATATCTTTCCCCTTTAGTCTTAGAGAAAAAGCCTGTCAACTGGCAATACAGAAGGCAGGGTGGGTGGACCCTCAAGCTCCTTCGAAGGCATTTTGGATGGACTTTGCGTATCAATAATCTCAGCCTGACTAGAATTCCCAGGCTTTCCCTGGTTTAAGAAATCTTTCAACCTCTTCTCTACCACAATACTATTTCTGTTCCCTTAGGAACGTGGTGTTTTGATTACTTGTTCGCATGTCTCTGAGCTCTGGATTGGGGTTGAGACCTTAGGGAACCCCCCTTCAGAGACTCCTGAATCTACATAGGCACCAGCTTCTAGCTGCTTTCAGGCGGTTTGGTACAACTTACTCCAGTTGCAAGCAAATGGCAGCAGCAGCTGAACTGCCTTTACGCTTTTATCACACAGCCTCAGGAAGTCTTTTACTCTTTGAAATCCAAGGTCTTCAGAGACCAACAGCTTTTCTTTTCTTTTTCGGACTTCAAAAAGTCTGGTGGTTGAAGCAGTTCTGAACTGAGATCTCATAATTCCCAAGGACATAGGTATGTTTTCCCTGACCTTTTTTTTTTTTTTTTTTTTTTTAATAAAGCAATATTCTTCACACTGTGGGTAAAAATAATGGGTTTGTCTAAAAAAGGGGGACTCATAAGTAGATATAAAAAAAAGACTCCTGATTTCATTTTCCCCAAGCTTCCCGGCCACATCTCACAAGAATAGAGAGAGAAGTTTCCCATAGGTAATTCCGAGTCACCTTTTCCTAGACAGCTGTGGACATAGTGGTTGCTAGAGGGCTTAGTGCTGCCAGCTGAGATTAATAAAATCTGGGAAACAGTTCGTATGATTGGCCTCCAGTTTAATAAACAGATAGAAAAACTAGTTTGTATTGAGCGACCTCCACAGACCATACAGTTGGCTGGATAGTTCTATATTTTATCTTACTTCAGTCTCTCTTGGTAGAGGAAAACTGCACTGCCTACAGTTCCAAAGACACTAAGCATTAAAACTATTAGTCTGATTTAACAGCTGGGATTCTAATTCTTTTTTTTTTCCTGCCCCCCTCTTCTTTGACACCTCTTTCCCCTGCCCCCCATTATGTTCCTCTGTTAGTTTCACAGAATTCTGTATTTTCTGCAGGCAGCAAATAGCCATGACCTATAATTTTATTTTTGTGGTAATCTAAGTGTAGAATTCTAATCCACAGGCAGCACCTGCGGCTCAGTGAGTAGGGTACTGGCCCCATATACCAAGGGTGGTGGGTTCAAACCCAGCCCCAGCCAAAACTGCAACAAAAAAATAGCCGGGTATTGTGGCTGGCACCTGTAGTCCCAGCTATTCGGGAGGCTGAGGCAGGAGAATCTCCTAATCCCAGAAGTTGGAGGTTGCTGTGAGCTATCACGCCCATAGCACTCTACTGAGGGCAAAAAAGTGAGACTCTGTCTCTAAAAAAAAAAAGAATTCTAATTCACCCACTCAGTTAACAAATATTTGAGTCTACTGTGTGCCTGCCACTGGTCTAGGTAGTGGATAGTAACAATAGGAAGAAACAAAACAGACCTCATGTCTTCCCTGAAGGAACTCAGTCCGGTATTTAGTTTCCTGAGAGTCTTCTTTAGAACTCCCCGATGGGGGTGTGATGACTGGGGAGGTTCTTCATACCCCTTTAAAGCAACATAGGTGGAAATTTTTCTTTCTAGACCATCTTGGTGGCTTAGACATCTCCTTTTCTTTTTTATGACAGTAATAATTCCTTCCATTTTACTGCTTTTTCAGTTTTCAACACATTTCCACTAGATATTTTTAAACTGTTTGTTCCCTTTCGAGACTCCTTCTGATATCTATTTTAGGCCCATGAAGAAAAGCATGGTCTTTGCAGGATAAGGGTGGGAGGACACGCGGTGGCAGCAGTGGCAGGACTTGGATTCAGACCTGGCCCCTCTTCAGGGTTGGCGCTGGGTAAATGGGGCCTTTTCTCTCTGCACTGACTCGAGCTTTCTCGAGTTATAATGGTTGCTTGGTTTAGACGTCCTGGGATTGCGTCTGTTTTGATTCCTAGAGCTGGAACTCTTGACGCTCTGGATCCAGACACATTTATGAGCAGTGACGGCAATGCATAATGGAAAGAGCTGCCCATCAAAAGCACACAGAAAGCACCTTGAATATCAATTGCTGATAGATGAAGACGGCAAGCGGGGAGAGTCAGTATGGGGAGTATGTAATGGCTTTTAGAACTTGGCCTACAGCTTAAGTGAATATCCTTGGGTAGTCTGCATTAACCAAGGAAGTGGATCAAATAAACGTTTGAGAAGGTGGTTTGGAACAGAATTTGAAATCTATCCCACCTCAGCTGCATTTTCTCCTTTGAGTTTTTCCACCCTACCTTGTTTTGGGGGGAAAATGGTTGGTTTATGATATGGGATGGTTAATAAGTCCCTAGCCAAAGGACCACAGTACTTAGCACGTAGTTATCCCTTCCTGGAGTTATATAAACTTCTGAAACACTGTTTTTTATAAACTCTAAAAGAGTGGTTCCCAGCCATGGGGAATATTTCATCTTAGGGGACATTTGGCAATGTCTAGAGGCATTTTTCATTGTCACGGATTGTGGTGTTGTTGTTACTGTAATCTGGTGGATAGAGTCCAGGGAAACTGCTAAATATAAAACTATAAAGTGCACAGGACAGCACACCTTCTCCCCACCCCTGTGGCAAAGAACTGTCCAGCCCATAATGTCAATAGTGCTGAGCTTGGAAAATCTGGCTCTCGAGCACTGCGTAGGTTTCATAATTAAGCAGTTGTGTGACCTTGAGGGGCGCCACAGGCTTCAGTTTTCTAATACGTGAGATCAGGACACGGCCTACCACAGATTGCAGGATACTGAGGGCGTACTTACATCAAAAATCAAAAGAAAAGGAAAATCTGGAAGGCTGTAAAACTCATGGAAAGCACTGCTGACCATAAGGTCAATTGGTACATTACTGGATAGAAATCTACAAACAAGTTTTAAAAGGCTGAAAAATATAAAGTTCTAGAAAATTCATCCTAAGGAGGGGGAAAAGAGGCCTAAGTAGACATCCACAAAGGTGCTCCCTGGAGTGTTGTTTACAAAGGTGGAAAGAGGGGGACTAGGAGGTGGTGTGTGACCCCAGTCTCGTCCAGTGGTGTTTCTCAGGCTGGCTGATTTGGACCTTGTTTAACCACCCCTCACATTGTGTGGTTTTTTTGAGTGTGTGTGGAGTGGTCTAAACAGGACAGGTGGGCTGTCCCTCCTTTTGTGTTATTAAAAAGAGCTCCTCCCCAGTCAGAGTGCTGTGCTTGCTCTCCCAGGTGAGCTAAGGACCAACAGAGCTGCGGCGTTTTTCTCCTTCTAGTTCTGGTTTCTTCCTTTCCTTCTTCTCTTCTCACATTTTCTCTCTTCCCGCTGCTCCCACCGTCTGCTCCCACCCACCTGACTCTCAGGGGCAGGGAAAGCCTGTGAACACCCCAGCCCAAGAACACACAAGAGCAGAGACCCCGGGCTCTCAAAGTCGCGCCTACCTCCAGGCCTGACCATCTCCCAACTCACTCTCACTTTTGAACGTTTTTCATATTTCAAGTCTATGCTAATATTTTGGCACGAAGCATAGGCTCAGCTAGACAAGAAAACAGTAGGCTGTTTGTTGCAGAATTAAAGAGCGTGAGAAATAGTTAAACACTTTGCTGTTGACGTTCTGTTCAATTCACGAAGAATTAATATGTGTGTGAGTGGGGCCATGGTAGGTTGGGTGAGCAGGGTGGGGGAGGGGGCGGGATGAAGACAGTCACTGCCCTACGGGCCTTAGAGCTGGTTAAGGAGCAGAGTGGTTATTCATCTAATTGTGTAATAATTAACCAAGACTCAACTGCTTTGGCAGTGCAGAGAAAGGAGGACTTAGTTACAATAAGGATTAAAACCAAAGACTTGCACGTATAAAGTTTATAGTCCTATATTAAATATGCATGAATATTTAATATAGGACTTATATATATAAATAAGGATGTATAAATAAATGCATACTTATATGTATAAGTAAGGACATATATGTATAAATAAGGACGTATAAATATACGTATATTTATATGTATAAATAAGGACATATATGTATAAATATTTAATATGTACTTACATTTATATATACCAAGCTCTTTTCAGTTACACTATGGTTGAGGAATAAATTCATAAAGACATCAAAAATTGTGATTAAGATCTCTGGATTTAGTATCAAACAGACCAGGGTTTTAATTCTGCCTCCAGGACTTAACCTATTGTTATTATTTTATAATAACAGATTTCCAGTCTCCATGTAAAAGATACTCAGTTTTAGGAGCAGAGGGTAGCCAAAAAAAAAAAAAAAAAAAAAAGCAGACCCTGTATGAAATATACTGCCAATGGGAATATCCTAAAGCAAGAAAGAAAAATACTCTGTACATTTTAAATCATGAAGCATTGTTTGTAAAGGTAAAAAATTGAAAATTAGAGAGTGGAGTACTATCCTATATATATTTTCTTATTGTGTAAAATGAGAAAAATAACAGAATCAGCCCCAAAATATTGGTATGAGGATTAAATACAAGTGATGCTGTTGGACCATTGCTGGCCTATGGTAAACCGTTACACTTTCTATAATTAGTACTAGTTATATATGCATAGAAAGCTTTAGGAAGTCTCTAGTGAGGTTATTTTATTGGGAGAAGAATTGAGAAGGTAAAGAATGATGTATTTATTATTATTTTTTAAAATTGAGTTGACATAATGTTTAAAACGATGCCGCCAGATATATCCACATAATGATTTTTTGTGTGTGTGTATGTGCATAGTTATATAGACTATAGTTATATAGACTATTTTAAATTGCACATGAACTTTATGGCCACCCTGTAGATATATGATATGAACATGTAGAATTCAAGCTCTGAGTGTATAACTTTTGGATTCAGAAATATAAAGTAGTGAATTTGTTCTGAGCCACACCGATTAGATTATCTTGCTGTCTATTCAGCTCTCTGAGCCTTAACTTTCTCATCTGTAAAATCGGCATGATAACATCTAACTCATAGGGTTAAATGCTTAACATAATGGAAGGGTATAGCATGTCTTACACATAGTATATTCTCAATATATATATGTTTTCTGGTTTTATATCATCCCACCATCCTTCTTACACTCCTATTTTTTAATCACCAGGCTAAGTTCAAGTTGACTGCCATGAAGAATAACACAGAAGTGACAGACTTTATCCTCATGGGGTTAACAGATGACCCCAATCTGCAGGTTCCCCTCCTTTTAATATTTTTATTCATCTACCTCGTCACCCTTGCTGGGAATGGGGGGATGATGGTGATCATCTACTCAGACTCCCATCTTCACACGCCAATGTACTTCTTCCTCAGCAACCTCTCCTTTGTGGATCTGGGTTACTCGTCAGCTGTGGCTCCCAAGATGGTGGCTGCATTGCAGTCAGGGAACAAAGTCATCTCCTACAATGGATGTGCAGCTCAGTTCTTCTTCTTTGTGGGGTTTGCCACTGTGGAGTGCTACCTCCTGGCTTCCATGGCCTATGACCGCCATGCAGCTGTCTGTAGGCCTCTTCATTACACCACCACCATGACCACGGGTGTGTGTGCCCTCCTGACTGTTGGCTCCTACATCTGTGGCTTCCTCAACGCCTCTATCCATGCAGCAGACACCTTCAGACTCTCCTTCTGTGGTTCGAATGAGATTAATCATTTTTTCTGTGACATCCCCCCACTTCTGGCTCTCTCATGCTCCAACACACACATCAGCAAGTTGGTTGTCTTTTTTGTCGTGGGCTTCAATGTCTTCTCCACCCTCCTGGTCATCCTGATTTCTTACCTCTTCATATACATTGCCATTCAAAGGATGCGTTCTGCTGAAGGACGGAAGAAAGCTTTCTCCACCTGTGCCTCCCACCTCACCGCTGTGTCCATCTTCTACGGCACCATCATCTTCATGTACTTGCAGCCAAACTCCAGCCAGTCCATGGACACAGACAAAATAGCATCTGTGTTCTACACTGTGGTGATCCCCATGCTGAATCCCTTGATCTACAGCCTTAGGAACAAAGAAGTGAAAAGTGCTCTGTGGAAAACACTCAACAAACTTTACCCTCAATCCTTAAGTATGAAGAGGATGTTAGCAAGTCATTAAGAGGTCAACCCTCTCTCACCTAAATGCTGTCATGACTTTTGAGGTTTGCAGGTGTTAGTTCTTTCTTTCCCAAGAATAGTGGTTACTTCTGCTATTAGAAATGTAAAAACCAGGGCTTTGAAATGTCTTACTTAGGAAGATAATCTTATCTTTAGTGTACTACAACATGAGACATTTAAACTCTTCTTGCATTAGTTTCTTGATGTGGTTTAAAGCAAAAAATAGATGCATATAATTAAATGTGTTGACTTTTCCTCTCCTTTATTTTTTATTTTTTATTAACATGAAGGTACAATTAAGTTATGTGGTTTGCATATGGGGCTAAAAAACCAGAATCCTGTCTTTATTTTTAATGGTAAGAAGTTTCCATTTGCTATTTGGTATAAGGATCTCATCTTCCATTATAGTATTTATTAACCAAATGCAGGGTATTATGTTTCTCATTTCTTTGTTCTCTGGGTTTGAAAGTTAGAGCCTCTAATGCTGGCAAATGCTATTTCAATACTTTCAAAAATGTGTCAGAGAAGGATGTCATTTAAAGGACAGGCACTGGATCAGGATTCTGGTGGCCCAGGATTAAATCTTTTCTCCTCCCAACCCCCATTCCCACCCTTCCTCACTGGTCATTCACTGTTTTGCTAAAGTGCTGAGGCTACTTAGGTAGGAAACAATAAGGTACCTTGCATACAGAAGTATGGAACAGTCTCAGTAGATAAATGGCTTAAACTTTGGCCCGAATAAATATACCTTTCTTTAGAGAGTCTGCTCTCTCTTCTACACTTTTGGCCTCTGTCTAACATAATTACCAAAATATGAGAGAGAGAGAAAAAAAAAGCCATTTTCCCAAGGGCTATGAAAGGAGATATTTGTCTTCAGAATTAAATGCTTATATTTCTCAGGACCCTCAAGTTCGGTGAATCTATTATGAATACAGCTTCCTGAGCCCTCTTCCCTCTTATTTTTCAATGATTCAGCTCACCTCTGGGTCCCTGCTGCAGTTTGATGTTCTGTAATTAGACACTATAAGGATAAAACAGCCTGCCTGGAAATTTACTTTTAAGATAGGAATGGCACAGTGACGCACAGTGCGAAGTCCTCCCTCAGGTCTTGTTTGATGTGCTAGATGGTGAGAGCAAATGTGTATGCGTGGGAAGGGCGTGGTGGTGATTAATTTTACTTCTCACATATCAACTGCTTGATGGTGTTTATAGCTACGATTAATCAAAGTCAACCACATAGTTCGTGATTTCTAAATGTCTAAAAAAGAAAAAAACAACAAATCGATCTTTATTTTAAATGCACAAGCCAGAAATCTTGGTCAGCTACATCAGGTGACTTAGAAAGGTCAAATTAGCTTTGAGATGATTAAATTCCATTATGCGTAGGGCAGCCTCTGTCTGAGGTAAGTAAATCATGGCTAGGTCTTGTGGAGAAAGGAACAAAGAGGGTGTTTTGGAACATGAGGTTAATCTGTGGGAAAAGCTTTCTCTGGCATGGGGCTGCCATCGCCTGGTCTTTACCAGGGGCTTCAGGACCCAAGACCTGGGCAAGCTGCACCTGCCTCTTGCACCTTCTCTTTCTCAGCAGTGAAGCTCCTCCAGCAAAATACCTGGGAAGACATGAGGGCTGGGAAAACATGAGACTTTCTCGGTGACTTTTACAAGTGACTGAGCTAATGAGTGCCCAGATTTGGAGATGGGTCTGGGAAGCAGCCATCCAAGTGCTGTGTGCATTCCACCCTTAGCTGAGCTTTCTCTCTACTTAATACAACTGACTTCTCTTCTTCCTCTTCCTCCTTCTTTCTCTACTTCTTCTTTTCCTTCTTGTCCTCCTCTTCTTCCTTCTTTTCTTCTCAAGCTCTTTCTATGCTCAACTCAAGCAAGCACTTTCTCCATCACTAAGCCATTAGATCTCTGTGAAAATCTAAAATCTGGTGTCTGTACGTCATCACTGTTATAGCACACAGCAATGTGTGTGTGTGTTTAGGTGTGTTTCTTTATGTCTCTGTGGCCCAATGTAGGCAGAAAAATGAGTCTTCTAAGAGCGGACCGTCTGGTGCCTACATATTTCTATTTTCTGTCAAAATGCCCTCAACAAAGTGCTACGTTTGAGTGTAAATATATGTAAAAGAGTACCAGTTCTAGTATCAAAAGCTGGCTGAAAATCCTTATTCTTACCAGTTATGTGCCCTCAAGGAAGTGATTCAATCTCTCTGGACTCAAGGTACAGGATAAACTATGAAGATAATATGAAGTTATGAGAGTAAAGTCTATGTGTGACCACTGTGAGCTGATGTGATGAACATAGACAATGGCCCATGTATTTTATTTCATTTATTTTTTAATTTTTACTAAATCATAGCTGTGTACATTAATGCATTTATGGGGTACACTGTGCTGGTTTTAAAATGTTTATGGAATTGTTAGACTGATGGATAAACAATAAGCTAAATTAGTCTAGCTTTATTTCATACTCTACATTGATGAAAAGCTTTATATAGTCTGTAAAATACCAACAGATAAGAATTAAACTTATTCTTAAACACTAAAAAAAAGATGCCATGAAGTCAGATGTGGGAGCATGCCCGTCACAATGGACTCACATTTGATGCAAATTAAACTCTTGTATGAGCTCTTCACTTAGCCATCCTTGTATTTCTCAGTAGGCTTCTGTGCTCCCTCCCTCTCTCCCACCTATCTAAGTCCAAGATTGTATTTTCATCCCTTGTTTAACTTCCTGCCCTCCCAGCTCCCAGCTCTATAGCAGAGACATTTCCAGCTGACATTACATGAGTATCATTTATAGAAGCTCCTCAGAAGGAGACGTCTTGTCACCAGCAAGACATCAATTCACAGAGTACACATTACTGTGGGGAGCTTTTAACTTCCACATGGGAAATCTGTCAAATGGAGACTAAATGCCTGTTTGGTTATTAGCAACACCCACCCTCTCCCTGCAGGAGCAGTCTGATGAATGAGAGGCACTGTGACGAGGGTCTGCAGCTCAGGACAGTGCAATAAAGGCACAGTGGGACTTCCGACCTGAAATATCCAAAAGAGAATGTGAAAACACATAAATCAGGGCAGCTATTTATATCAGGGTAGATTATTCTTTTAACAATGGATTATGATTGAATTGTTTCATACAGAAATTTCCTTTTGTTCATTTGATGGTTTATTTGGGTTTGTGTATAGGGAATGGAAAATTAAAATATTAAGATTCCTTGAGAATTGAAGCTGAAATTGCAGAGTCATAGGCTTTTTAACTAAAGGCTCAAAGAGCCATTGAAAAGCATCCAAACCAACAATTGTCATTTTACAATTGAAAATCTTGACTTTTATACTTTAACTTGCTTAAACCCACACAGAACCAAATCTTTCTTGACTCCTTTGCAGACTTTATGTTTTGTAAAGTTTGTATGTGTCAAAATACATTTTTACCTTCATTTTTTTTCATCATGAGATAGGTATTTGTGTTTTAGTTTTGCTGCTGAGCAAACCAAAGCTTTGAGAAGTTAACTTACCTACTTACCTACTGTTAGAAAGAGAAGCTGGGATTTGAACCCTTCTTTCTCAGTACTCTGTGAAAAGAGCCATATATTTTAGTAAATGTCGATGGAGGGCTTATGTGATGTATAAATCAGTTACAGACAGTCTTACATGGTGAGTCCCAGCAGTGTTGAAGGTACTCTGGAGAATGTAAACAAATGTAAGACTATAAAATGTAATTCTTTCTTCAACAAAGCAAAGGCTCCTGCGACTATGAATATATGTTGACTGATATAACGCACTTTGAGGTTAATGACTCAATGCTCAATAACTTTGGCAGCAGGAATTTTTCCTGAACCCCATGGCAAATGAATAGACCAAGCAAATTTGTTTTCAGCCTTTATAGTTAGAGTTGGCTCTTTGAAAGCTGTAGCACACAAAGACAGCCAAGGCCTGGCCGAGGTGAACTGGTCACAGGCTGCAGGAAAGGCATGATGTGAAGTCAATGAAGAAATCGGATAATTTTCAACGTTATTTCTGCTTTGGGAGCAACTTTCAATAGTGGAATGGAACGAAGCACACACCTCTATAGCAGTGATTTTCAACTTGTGTGCTGCAGCACACTGGTGTGCCAGGAGAGGATCTTAGGTGTGCCGTGAAAATTTTTAAAAATCATTAATTATAGGTCAAGCATGGTGGCTCATGCCTATAATCCTAGCACTCTGGGAGGCTGAGGCAGGTGGATTGTTTAAGCTCAAGAGTTTGAGACCAGCCTGAACAAGAGTGAGACTCCATCTCTAAAAATAGCCGAGTATTGCAGCAGGTGTCTGTAATCCCAGCTACTCAGGAGGCTGAGGCAATAGAATCACTTGAGCCCAAGACTTGAGGTTGCTATGATGCCATGACACTCTACCAAGCGTGACAAAGTGAGACTCTGTTCAAAAAGATCATTAATTAAACTATTTTTGGAAGAACTTCAAAGCACAGTAAGTATATATACATATATATTTTGCTCTTTTTTAAATCAACATAATTGGAGTGTACCATGAGATAAAAAAGGTTGAAAAGCATTTGCCTGATGGCTCAAAGCATTTGCCACCTTATTTGACAAATAAGAGTAGAGAAAATAATAATTAGAACTCTTCAGGATGAGAAAGAATCCTGTGAGCCGGGAAGGCTCCCTAGAGAAGGTGAGACTTGAGTCAAGCTATGAAAGGATAATGTAGAAAGAGTCCAGAATTCCGAGATTGCTATCTTAGCTTCTAGTCCAAACTCTACCAATTACTGCCAGTGAGACTGCCATAAGCCTTTTATCTCTGAGACAACTTCCTCCTCATCAAAGTGGAGGTAATAGCACTGCTATCCCTTCCTCAAGGCTGTTACGGAGGTTGTATGAGATGATGGGTGGGAAAGCATTCCCCAAACTGCCACGTCTTTCTGACTACAGCATTGCTATTGGTGAGAATATTACAAGCAGAGCAGTGTACAAGGTATGAGGCCTAGTGGAAGAACATGATGGTCTCTGAAATTGAAAAAAAGCAAATACATCTAAGTGTATGTGCTATCATCCACATGTTGGACACTCTAGAAGCCTCATTTCCCTTATCTCTGAAAGGCAACAGTAAATTCCTGGGAAGCTGTTGGGAGGAATAAATGAATTAAGTTACAGAAAGTATCTAGCAAAAACACATGGACTAAATAAATATTAGTTTCCTTTTCTCCTTCCCCAGCCCTCATTTGTTTCAGCAACATTCACTGAGTGCCTACAGTGGGCTATTTATTCACCTTAGGTCACCTACAGATTTAGCAAATGTAACATATACCAACTCCAGATTTTATGTCAAGAAAATGTGCTGTGTCTTTTGGTCAACAATAGTGAAGTCCACATGGGTTAAAAGAATAAGTTGGATTTTGCCTGATCAGTTAACAAAAATGGTGGTAACACTGTCAAAACTATTAAAGAAGTTCTGGTTTGGTGTAAAAGGTGAAGAGTTTATCCCAGAAAATGTTGGATTTTAGGTGCCCCAATACTTAGAAACTAGAACCTGGAGCTCGGAAAAAAGGTGAAAGTTGAGATTGGATGGATAAGAAAAGCCAAATTGTGGCTTGGCACCTGTGGCTCAAGGGGCTAAGGTGCCAGCCACATACACATGAACTGGTGGGTTCAAATCCAGCCCGGGCTCGCCAAACAACAATGATGACTGCAACCAAAAAATAGCTGGGTATTGTGGCAGGTGCAGGTGCCTGTAGTCCCAGCTACTTGGGAGGCTGAGGCAGGAGAATCACTTGAGCCCAGGAGTTGGAGGTTGCTGTGAGCTGTGATGCCACAGTACTCTACCCAGGGCGACAGCATGAGGCTCTGTCTCAACAAAAAAAAAGAAAAGCCAATTGAATTTATATGTTTATGCATATTTTTGGCTTACCAAATAATATATATACACACACATTATATATAATTTTATATGTGTGTATATATGTGTATATAAATAAATGTATATAAATATGTATCACAATAAAAATCTTTAAAAGAAGATAGATCAAACAACATTATTTTATTCTTTTTAGGACTGAGGAGTACTCAGCGGTACATATACACACACACACACACACACACACACACACACACACACACACCATGCTTTCTTTATTCACTCATGAATTGATGGGCACTTAGGTTGATTCCATGGAATAATGCCTTTTGTAGCAACTTGGATAGAATTGGAGGCCATTGTCCTAAGCAAAATACTTCATGAATGGAAATACAAACACCCCAGAGACCATCATGTTCTTCTACTCAGGTTTCTAAGTATTGGAGCACCTAAAATCCAACATTTTCTGGGATAAACTCTTCACCTTTTACATCAATGTATTTCACACCATGTATTCTCTAATAATTGAAAGCTAAACAATGGGCACATATGGGCACAAAGAAACGTGAAGACATTGGAAACCAAGAAGGGCAGTAGTGTGAGAAGTGCGCGTGGTAAAAATTTACCTATTGGGTGTGATAAACTCAATTTTGGTAATAGGCACACTAAAAGTCCCAATTTAAGCATCGTATAAGGTATCTATGAACAAAAACATTTGTACTCCATTAATATTTTGTAATAAAACACACACAAAGGTAAATCAAGCATAACTCTTATTCAAGGAGTTTATACAAATTTGCATTATAAACTTTTCTATACATGCTATATTTCATGGTACAGATGTTAAAAGAATTTACATCCAACAAAACATCTACATTCAAGAATTTTCTAGTATAAACCAAAGAGGAGATAAAATCTATACCTGAGTAACTTTAACTGTATGTAGAAAACCCAGGAAAGATGGATACAAATGTCTGGTAAATAGATAAAAAGTATAGATTTCAGGGTGGGCAATGAAGAAGATAACATTTGTGGAGGACAAAGACAGGTGCAGTGAAATAGGAAGGAGGCCGTGCAGGTGTATTTAGCAAACACTGCCTGTTTGGTTGGAGTATACTGTTTGTGAAGAGAAGTAATAGAAACTGAATTTGGAATGGTACTTTGTACCCAACTGTGGAGACTATTCTCTTTCAGACTAAAGTTTTCAAACTTAAACTGTAGATTCCAATTCCACTGAGAAATTCTAGATACCATATCAGAGATAAAGGCAGGATCCCAACTACTCAGGAGAATATTTAGAGTAACTTTGCTTAGGCACCTATGTTAAAGATTTTGTTTTCTTCAGGGAAAGTGTATATATCCACCTAAAAAGTTATTTGAGCAGCTGCTGTAGCAGACACTAGTCATTATTTTGTGTATCTAGAATCCATTTTTCTTCTTAAAAATGTTCTGATTACCTTGGGGAATGATCTGATCCTCGCTGGGTTGGTGGAACCTACCCATGACCATGGAAGCTGAAGAGAGGAGAACCTTTCCTCCCTGCCCGCTAGAGGGAAGTCGCTATAGGAAATGTACAGAGGCTCAGAGAGTTGCAGGCCTGAGTCCTGAGCTCAGCAAATAAGAAGTTGCCATGCCCTTAAATTTGAACCTTCAACTGGACTGTCTTCATGCAAACACAGCGTCCAGGCTTAGAGCTCATTTGTTCCAGGGGTGAGATTCTGGTCAAGCCATTTCAGACACGAGATGATTCTTTGCTTTCGACTTCTGTTCCTTATCCCCCTGAAACACCCTTGGTTCCTGCCTTTTACCTAATTTTCCTTTGACATTGAGAACCTAGGGATGTCCTTTCAATTACCTCCCCTTCCCCTCTTTCAGTTAGCCCACCTTGGTGTGTATAGATCTCTGTGAGAGATACTCTTCCAGGGACTATAGTGTGAACAAGAGATAGTAACTGATCTCACAAAACTGTAAAATGTTAAAGAGCAGAAAAAAAACACTGAAAAATGTAAGAGAAGCCCATAGCATTTCAAGTAGAAAATCAGCAGGAAAGTGAGTAATGCAGGGAAAGCATTGCCATAAAATTTAACTTAACAGCAGAACATGTAGTAATTACCAAAGCATCCATTTTGTAATCTTTTTCTTTTTTTACTTGTGAACAATGACACTAAAGATCTGGAATTATTGTTACATAAGGATGAAAGAGAGGGAAAAGGGCTTCTCTTTGTTCCACCGTTGCGTGTTAGTGATGAGGAACTTGTGGCTTGGGGAGAAGTGGTTTCTGAACACCTCATGTTGAGGAAGTAGCTGAGCCAGGCCTGGTGCTAGAGCCCACCTCTGACGTCACCTCTCCCGCCACAGCTGCTCCAGGTGGCAGCCACAAGACCACAGCCTATTTTGTGCTTGTTGAGTACCCACTTAGTTTGCGTCCCCCAAATGTTTTTCTGATAGAATCATCCTTTATCCTTAGAAACACATTAGTTATTTTCTGTACAGACAATGGTCACTCCCTACTTGGGTGACATGTGGTCCTAACTAAAGAGAAAGTTATGTTTCGGAGCCAAGATGTTGACTGTGAAGTTAATTGCAGCAACCTCTTCCCTTTAGGCCCCTAGTTTGCTGGTCTTTGCATTTTCCCTGCTCGATTTTGAAGGGCTTTCTTTGTTCCACCGTTGTGTGTCAATAATAGTGTCTCCCATAGTGGGTGCCACAGTGCACTACCTGGATGCACAGCTGAGCTCCAATTAGGGATTGCCTTCCGCTGAAGGGGGCCACCTGCCTTCCCCAGGTAACTGGAATCCAAGACTTGTCAGTGACAGGTACAAAGGCCTGGTCCCCTTGTCCCCTTCCCTTGAGACAGCTGCTAAGAGCCATCTCAGCTTCTGAGGTCCCTGAAGACTTGACTGGGGCCTTTGTTGAGACTGCACTGCAGCCCAGTTTCTCCCTCTATCTGCTGCTGCTGTCTCTACCCCACAGGTTCCCAAAAACACTCCCCAGAGAGCCACCTGCACACAGATCTCATCTCAGAATCTATTTTGCAGTGAACCTGACCTAAGAGATCTCACACACTCTCAATTCAATGAGAACTTCTAATATGTCTAAATAATATTGTTTTACCTTTTTCAGAATTGTGATTTATGTTGCTGACAATATCAAGACATAAAACGCTAAATCTCCAGACTTGCTTCTTGGAGTAAACAGGAAATAGTAACCCTGAAGTTAGTGTGCACAAAATGAACATTTCCTTGAGATTTAAAGAGCCTGAGAGACGGGTTTCCTATGTGCTACGAACTCTGCTGGCCATTGTCACCTTTGTCTCTTCTCACAATTAACTTGTTAGCATTAAATATCTTAGCTTTATAGTTGATAAAACTAGAAGTTGAAGATTAGAAGTGGCTTACTGAAAATCCAACAGCTAAAGAAGTGTCACCATTTTCTACAAAATGATAACCTGTGATTTGTGAATCAAATTTCCCATTTTACAGATGATAAAACTGAGGCTCAGGTACCCAAGTACTAAGTGGTAGAACCAGGATTCTCATCCACTCTTTTTCTGGCTCTTTAAGACTTCTACTCTATCCTGACCTTCCATATTTCTATTCTTCATATCAGGAGACAAGGGCCAAACCCCCCCCCTTAAATGGCACTCATCATGTCAATAACTGGAGTGGCAGCATTGAGTCTAGACTCAGGATTTTCTATCTCCCACTCTGCACCATCAGCTAGCTCTCCTGGACCATCAGCTAGTTCAGAATCCAGATATGAATATGGTTGGTGCAATGGCATTCTCACAATGATTGCAAAACTCCTCACCAAATATAAAGCTGAAAATGTAGGCCACCTGTCCATGTGATGGTATTTCATAACAGAGATAAAAATAGCGCTCAGCTTGCATGGCCTGTATAGAACATTTTAAAAGCTCATATTCAAATTCACTCACTTCTTGGATTAATGTTAAGATTATGGCTTTTCAGGCTTCTTTCTCTCATGTTCTATCTCACCCAGCAGGGAGCAGATTATACTTGCTCACATTATTTTCTCTGTGACTTACTGAGTTCTGATTTTCAACAATGAATTTCGTAATCTTAAATTCTTTGCTGTACCTACAGAATTCATTTTGGAGGATGAGTGCTGTGGTTCGTGCACATCTTCTAGAACCAGGTTGGGTAAGGCTGTGTGTCTTTGGGCAAGGCATGGAAGCTTTGTCTGAAAATAGACACAGAATCATACCTATTTCCTGGAACTATTGTGATGATTAAACAAAATAAATCACAGACAGTATTTAGCTCAGTTCTGGACACAAACAAGACCTGACAATTAAGTTCACAAACTCATCCTAGAAAAAGTACTGTATTTCTCATGGCTGGATAGCACTATGGTCACCTTTGAAGTCCTCCCTTTGGGAAGCTATGCACCAATACCAGTACCTAGACCACACTTAAAGCAATTTTGGAAGTCTTATTCTGGAATGGCCATTAGAGCTATTGCCATAGACAAAAAGTCACCAACACATAGCATAACCACAACCTTCTGTTAAAACAGAAGGTTTTAACACTGACTATCCCCAAGGTTCTCAATCCCAGGAATTCCTTCAATCTTGGATGAATCAGAAGAGTTGCCTACTATATTCATCATCAGTGAAAAAAACAAAAGGTTCTGTGTTATTCATTTATTCAAGAAGTGTTTATTTATGACAAATACATTCCAGACCCTTTAATGATATTTTAAAGATAAACATGACAAAAATGTGTCCTTGAGAACTCTCAAGCTAATGGAAAAGAAGTATAAAAATGGACTTTACCTCTTTCATGTTTACATGGATGGAGCTGGAACATATTCTTCTTAGTAAAGTATCTCAAGAATGGAAGAAAAAGTATCCAATGTACTTAGCCTACTATGAAACTAATTTATGGCTTTCACATGAAAGCTATAAC
>CAUYPK010039201.1:0-39232 GCA_963574355.1 Loris lydekkerianus | reverse complement strand
AGTGACAAATATGGAACCAGACATTGACCATCTCATTAGCCAAAAGCAGGCCCATAGTTCCCATTGAAATACTGGTAAGTTTGTTGATTTAACTTTAGTTGTTCTTCATTTTAAATATTGTATTTGTTCCTGTTTTGTTTTTTTAAGTCAAACTAACATATGTGCAATGTGCATGGGAATTTGTTCATAGTTTTTTTTTAAACTATAATCCGGCCCTCCAACAGTCTGAGGGACAGTAAACTGGCCCCCTGTTTAAAAAGTTTGAGGACCCCTGGTCTAGGAAACGGGAGTAGCAGTTGTGGAGGCGGGAGAAGGGGCGGATCGTGTCTGAAATTTGAGGATGAGCCAAAGGACCTGGCTTTGGGGCCGAAGAGTAAGTGAAGAGCCATGATATTTGGGTCTGGAAGAGTGGAGAGAGGAAGACCCAAGACCTCTAATCTGGCCATGCCGAGTTTAAGAAGTCTGAGGTCATCTGTATCTAAGCTCTTTCTGCGTGACCTACAGAATGTCAACCCAAGCTTTAAAGAACTGACAGCTCCCACCTATTCTTTGGGATGCTGACTCTTGAAACCCAGCCACCATGATAGAAAGCAATACCACATGGTGTTTCACTGGAGAGCCTCAGCTGAGATCTCAGACAACAGCTGGTATCCCCTGCCAGGCACATGAGTAAGGATGCCCTGGGAGGTTCAGCCTCGGGGAGAGCCAGCTGCTACCTCTGTTTAACAGTAATCACGTGTGAGAAGCACAAAAATGAACCAGCCAGCAAACACACAGAACCAGGAGAAAGAGTATCATGCTGGCTGCTGTTGTTTGAAGCCACTAAGTTTTGGGGTGATTCACTGTAGAGCAACAGAAAAATGAAACATGAGGTAACAAAACTGTTGAGGAATCAACTCATGAGACACAATTTTTTCCCCAACCGGAGGATATTCTACTGAGTGATGACATCTCCTGTTGATGTTTAGCCTTATAACTTTACAGCCACTTCTAGTTATTAGAATGGCAACAATTCCAGCATTTAAGGCTGACGCATGTTTCTTTGTTAACTTAGCTTCCTATCAACTGAAAACCACAGGTCTCACCAACACGGTATTTGAAAGACAACCGAACCAGTCATTAGAGGACTTGAGGCAATGATAAGGATGACATGGTAGCCCGGTTGCTGCACACAGCTACGTAGTTCCCCTCTGCTTTTACCCAACCAAAAGAGTGACCCTGCTGGTGACTTTGTGGCTGGATAGAGTCACATGCTTAGCCTGGTCAATGCCTTATGAACCGAAGTGATGTGTGTCCCCTCCAGGCCAGAGTACTGTGCTGCAGGTGCAAGCCCCTCCAGCATCTTCTTCCCCACCATAAGATTGTAGACACACTGAAATCAGGGTTGCTCCACCAGCTGGGGTCCTGGCAACTCTACTGAGCAGAGGCTCTGCAGATCCCGGCTGGAGACAGTGAAACTAGGAAATAAACTTGGTGGTTTAGGCCCCTGGGGATTATTTTAGTAGAATAGCCTCACTAATCTTGATGGACACAATAATAAAATTTGTTTTTTCAGCAGAGAAGGTAAGTGTGGGTGTGATGTTCTAGGCAGAGGGAGAAGTGTGTGCTAAGATGGAACAACATGGGCAACACCTGTGGCTCAGTGGGTAGGGTGCTGGCCCCATATACCAAGGGTGGCTGGTTCAAACCTGGCCCTGGCCAAATTGCAGCAAAAAAATAGCTGGGCATTGTGGTGGGTGTCTGTAGTCCCAGCTACTCAGGAGGCTGAGGCAAGAGAATCACGTAAGCCCAGGAGTTGGAGATTGCTTTGAGCTGTGTGATGCCACAGCACTCTACCGAGGGTGATAAAGTGAGACTCTGTCTCTACAAAAAAAAAAAAAAAAAAAAAGATGGAACAACATGTGCTAAGGCTTTGGATGGGAGTGAGCTGGCTGTGTCCAGGAAAACCATAATGGTAGGTTGTTACCTGGCTGTACTAGTAGTGGGAACTAAGCCTCTCAGGTATGTGAGGGGGGGGATTTGGGGCCAACTCTCCTTTCCCTCTTTTCCTCTGGAGCACTCCTCCTCCCCACAGTTCTGACGATGCTTGTGGAAGGACATGACTTTCTACTCCATGGCATTTCCCATGGAGTAAGACCCTCTGGCCGTGATGCAGGTTTGCAGGGGGAGGGGTGTCCAGTGTGCTGCAATGGGCAGTGGCTCTGCTCTGCAGCCAGGCCCCATGTAATTCCCCCTCCAACTCCTCTGCTCACTGTGGCCCTTCCATAGCCACCTGGATACGCATTTCTGTAACTGTTAGCTACTGGGAACAAAACTCCTGTCTCCCTAAACCTTCATAGGCAGGCTTCTTGCCTCCCACCTTAGTTCTGATACCTGGCCTGCCCTGCATGGCAGTGGGTCTACAGCCCGTCTGCCTGGCTCCTACCTCACCCCAATGTGGATTAATGGGATGGAGAAGGATTTGTGGGGGCTAGAACTTAGAACAAGAGAAGCCAGAGCCTTTTGTCATCTATGCTGATCGTTGGCCTGAGCTGAAGTCCCAAAAGGAGCTGAGTGGTCTCTGAACCCCATGATGCAAATCAGCATCTGCCGGTATCCAGATTGGCAGCAGTAGGGTGGGCCATGGGCATGTGTGTGCTGCCTGGCCCTGGCCTGGCCTGCATCTGAGCCTGCAGGACCCTCAGGGCACATTGCTGGGGCCACCGCTGTCCACTCCCATCATAGCTGGGGAGAGCTTTGATGAGCCCCAACAGATGAAAGCTGTATCTCCTGGTGAGGCCTGGGTCTGTGTTTTCTCTGCGTCTGTCCCCCTGTGCACCCTTAGGGACCCCGAGATGCCCCAGAGTATGACATGAAAACCACCCAGCACATCCTCTGGCCTCACAATCCCTCTCCAGGAGTCTATCCAAAGGAAATTGCATCCCAGTACCATGGTATGTACAAAGATGACAGCCAAAATGTGAAACCACCTAAGTGTCCCTCAGGTGGGGATTTATCATATAAATTATGGCACATCTGTCATATGTATCTGTAGTCTGTACCAGGAAAGCATTCAGTCTATGTGATAAGAACACGTGGCAATGTGGCTTCAGCAGGCAAGGGATAGTGCAGGTGAGGCCTTCTCCCTCCTGACTGCCAGCTCTTCCTCCTCAGGGTCCCAACACAGTTGCTGGGCCTCCAGGCAGAAAGCAGGGGAAGGTCAAAGTACAAACTCCAGTGACTTTTCTCAATGGCCAGACACAGGTCACATCCCAAATTTTGGGAGGCTGGAGGTATATTTTTACCTGGCCCAAGCCAAACTTGGGGCTCAGAGGTGAGAGAAATGGGGTGTGGAACTACAGAATGAGCTCTGAGATCATCTTATTTTGAAATTTCATTTAAAAAAAAATTTTTTCAGCTGGGTGTGGTGGCTCACACCTGTAATCCTAGCACTCTGGGAGGCTGAGGCAGGTGGATTGCCTGAACTCAAAGGTTCTAGACCAGCCAGAGCAAGAGTGAGACCCCATCTCTAAAAATAGCCAGGCATTGTGGTGGGTACCTGTAGTCCAAGCTACTTGGGAAGCTGAGGCAAGAGAATCTCTTGAGCCCAAGAGTTTGAGGTTGCTGCGAGCTATGATGCCATGGCACTCTACCGAGGGTGACAAAGTAAGTCTCTGTCTCAAAAAATAAAATAAAATAATTAAATTTAATTTAAATTAAAAAAAATTTTTTAGAGGCAGGGTCTCATCATATTGTCCAGTCTAGAGTCCAAAGGCATAATCATAGCTTGAACTCCTGAGCACAAGTAATTCTCCTACCTTAGCCTTTTGAGTAGCTAGGACTAACTTTTAACAAAATGTTTTTAAAGATGGGGTCTTGCTGTGTTGCCCAGGCTGGTCTTGAACTCCTGGCTTCAACTGATCCTCTTGCCTCAACCTCCTAAGTTGCTTGGATACAGGAGTGTGCCACTTCACCCTGCTCTCTGAGCTCATCTTAAATGGAAGCAAACAAGAGGCACAGTAGCAGGTGCAAATGTCTAAAACCACACCTGCATCAGCATGTGTATGTACACATAGGTCTACTGCACAAAGCTCTCCCTCTGGCAGGGAGGTTTGGAGGGTAAGAGACAGGGTTACCTTTTATAAAATTGCTTTGACAAATAATTGGGTTGAAGGTGACTGTGATGGTTTTAAAGCATGTCTGCCAATTCTTCAGTACTTCTCTTACCTAGCAGTAGAGTCCAACTCTCCTCCCTTCCATTACAGGGCAGCCTTGACTCCTGATGAACAGACAAAGCATGACTTCCAAGGACCTAAAAGGCTAATGGCCTCCACTTGCTACTTACATTGTGATTCTTATCTTAGAAACCATGATGTCTCTGCTGACAGTCAGCAGCAACCCCAGACCTGTGAGTGACCCAGTCTTCAATATGAACATGGTGCTAGCTACCAGCTGACCGCAAACACCATGGGGGACTCTGAGTGAGAACTACCAGCTGAGCTCTAGCAAGCCCAAGGCACCAAGAGGTGATAATAATAAACAATTACAGTTAAATGCCACTATGTCTGACATTTTGTTATACAGAGGTCAAAAGTTTGGACGGTGATTTTTACTGTGTATTTTTCAGTATTAGAAATAATTCATTTGTTTTATCTCACACCCTTCCCTTGCACCTGTCCAGACAATGGATGCAGAACCCTCACTGGTTCAGTAGCACATCCTGGGAAGAAAGATGCTGAGGTAGTAGCCATCTGTAATTGCTGAAAAGAAGTTTATTTCTATTATTGTACTATGCAAAACTAGATTTTCTTAAAACATCTCCTAGTCTCCTTAAAGAAACCCTAGTTGGAAGGAGGCTGCAGCCGGTATCTTAACCTCAGTAGTGGTTTCCAGTAAGCCATAGCTATAAAAATCACTACAGCTGGGCTCCTTTGGGACAATACTCCCTGTTGGGGTCCTTGGTCTTTGCTGTCAGCTCGGCCCCCTAAGAGGTCTCTACACATGTAATCTGATGTCATTGACCAATCTCGAGCTGGACACACCAAGTTGTAGGTGACTGGCTGGTGGGGTCCACTTGGCCTTCCCAGTGTGGAGGGTGGGCACTGGTCTCACTCCCCAGTCACCCTGGAGTATACACTGCAGGTTGTCTCAGCATTCCTGAGTCCAGCCCAGTGACAGGCAGGTTTTGTCCTGGGTTCCCTGTGTGCACCATCACCCGGGCTCGAGGTGAGCTGGGGAGGCCACCAGGGCTCAGAGCTCTGGGTCTAGGAGTCCAAGGGTTCTTGTCCATGACATGGGTCACACCTGCCAGCTCACTGATGCTCTCACCATGGTCTCTGTGGAGAGAGAAGGCATGAAGAACGGGGATAGGAGTTAACCCTAATTCCACAACTTCCCAGGTACCCAAGCCCCAGGCCTTCAGTGAACCTGGGGCAGACCACAGCTGAGAGTCAGAAGCTGCCCCACATCCTAGAGCACACAGAGGCCACTACGCATCCCACCTGAGTCCTCCCTCCCAGGCCCTGCCACGAACTGGGCCTCAGGTCCCTTACCCACACAACTAGGGATGGCCCAAAGGGTGGTCCAGGGGCTGCACACTTGCCTCCCCAAGGTTTGGGAAGGACTTTCTGAGGCTTATTCAGAAGGTGTATAAACTGTCAGGAACCCAGCTGCCTGACCAGGGCTTGGAGACATCCCTTAGAGAAGGGATGCTGAGAAGATGGACATCAGGGGAGAAACCTTCCCTCCTGCCAGCCCTGTCCTATTTGGTGGCTTTGAGCTGGATCACCCATCTTTTACACTTTCAGTACTCTGTCTCTCACTCCCAAAACACAAACCAGGCCATTGTTTAGGCTGATCAGATCCTCGCCCAGCCCCTGTATGCCTGGCTCTGCCCTATCTGTGGCCTCTATACATACTGGCCTCCTCTCCCCAGAGGCTGTCTGGCCACTCCATCCTCAAGCCCTTTACTCATTTCTGCCTCCCCTAAGACGCTGTCCCTTCCCATCCCCAGATGCTTCTCAGTCTCTTCACTTCAGGCATCACCTCCTCCAGGACACCTCCCCAAATCACTGCTCCCGTCCACAACTAATTCTCAGAAAAACTCTAGGGAATGGGAATTAAGAAATAATCTTAAAAAATAGTCTATTGGTTCAATCAATATGGGGATGAATCAGTTAATTATAGTGGAAAGGCAAGGCAGCAGCTTAGTGGATTTTGGACCAGACAGCCTGATGCCAGACTCAGCTTCACTCTTAATAGTTGTGTGTGGTTCTACACAAGTTTCTTAACCTATCTAGTTCTTTACCTAAAATGTGATAAAAGTAGTACCCACTCCCTAAGGTTAAAAGAGTTAATATTTAGAAGAGTCTAGACCAGTACCTAGCACACTGCCAATGCTGAGAAGTGTTTATAAAATAGAAGCAAGGTCAAGGGACAAACTCGGCCTTGCTAAAGGCAGTTTATCACCTATTGAGAAGCCTGGGCCTTGCTTGAGGCATGAGTGACCCCAGGACAGGCTAATATAGAGGACCCTGCCTCCACCATGCTGTGCAGCCCCAGGCAGGAGCCACCTTTCCTATGTCCCTCTCAAGTTGGGATATGCTTAGGGTCCCCGACATGTGGGAGAACTTGGTGGAGGAGCTCTGCCCTCAAAGCCCCATCTTCCCCCTCACCATCCACTTCCTGCCTCTTGAGCTGACTATTAGAGTGGACCCCTGGCCAGCCTCCCCAGGTAAGCCCCACACCGAGCTCACACATTCCCTAGTGGAGGTGGATACGGTTCCCTACACAGGTCTGTGACCATTCTTGAATGGAAGGTGTATCTGACCATGCATAGTACAAGAGCCTGATGTCTCACAGCTGGTGTCTATAGGGCAGACACGTGGCCCCAGAAAACACCCCTGGGAGCCCTTCAGCCTCCAGCTCGACTTAGTGAAGCCCCCGCAGCAGCAGCTACGGTCTTGTTCATCCTGGACACCATCCTCATCCTGGACACCAAGTTGCCTTGAGAAACAGCTATTCTACTCCCCATTCCATAGGTGCTTTCCCAGTTATGACACAGGGTGATCTGGTCCCCAGGCTGTAATGGGGAGGGCGTATCACAGGGCAGGGCAACAGACAATCAGCCTTGGAAGTCTGATTATACAAAAAGAAACACAATAGCAAAACAAGCCTCAGCAAAACTAAAATAAAAAGGGAAAGAGCCTAATAAACCTTCACCCAAGTGACAAGTCAAGCTCTATCCCATAACACACACAGCTCCTGGTGGTTGTAAGAGAAACGTTAGCAGGCAACTCAGCAGAGAAAACAAAATGACTAACACTCACAGTGCCACTGGTGAGCCCGGGTTTAGGGATAACATTCCTCCTGAGCATTAATCACAGAAATGCCAGCAAGAACTACCCGTGTCACTTATATTGGCTACATAAATAAATTCACATAAAGCAAATTGTTAGCACTCAGAGACAATGTGGTGGTAAAAACATGACTGAACTAACTTCTGCTGGAGCTCTCAAAGAATTTGGTTAAAAGAAAAATTTAGGGTATTGGCCTAAAAAAATGTGTTCCTGGGATCACCCCCAAGATGTTATCTCAGAAGATGAAAAAAGTACTAAGCACAAAGACATTGACCACTCCTGAGTGCTCAGTAAGGGATGCTGGTGACTTTGGACAAATGAGATCTAAAGAACGAGATCTGGGGCTTTAGACCACCAAGTGAACCGGAAAGTGCTACTACGTGGAAAAGGCTCATGGACCATCTCAGCTAACGCCTCACCAACATGATGCCCAACTGGAGCCCCAGGGAGGAGATGGGAAGTGGGTTCCTTCCCTGCATATGTTCACCAGAACCAGCATGGTGCATGCAACACAGGACCACACAGGTCACAACCTCCTGTGTCTCAATTTCCTGGTCTGCACAAGGACAAGAGCAGAAAGAGCGTTAATGACAGTAACAACAGGACTCACTGAACTTTCCACCTGGGCATGGGCACATACTTGGACTCAGGTGACCTCAACAGCACAGGGAGATAAGCACTACCATGATCTTCACTTTACATGGGAGGAACCGAGGCAAGGAGTGGTTACAGTCACATAGCAAAACCACAAGAGCCAGGAGCAAGTGTTTTGCTGCCTTGAAGATAGGGATGGCCTAAGGAAATGGCAGGCAGCACCAGGGTTCAGGGATGTCATCTCAATGCCTGCCCAGGCCCCAGTGTCTAAGCTGCTCCCCACCCAGAGGAACAAGGCTTCCAGAGCCAGGCACAGAGGAACAAGGCTTCCGGAGCCAGGCATAGAAAGCACAAGATGGGCCTGGAACATCTTGTACAAGGCAGGAAATTCTCAAACAACGACGGAGACATATCAGAAGGACCCAGGCCACAGCTTGGCTGGGTTCCAGCTGCCAAAGAACAACAGGAGCCCACAAAAAGAGCACTTGGAAATCATGTAGGGGCAGGGGGCACAGTCATGGCAAGGTTCGGTAGAGCTGGTAACCACAGAGGACAAGGGGCAGGGGCAGGAAATCTATCACTATTTTACTTTATGTATATGTAAAATTTGCCAAAATACGAGTTAAGAAAAGAAGATCTATAAATTCACATTGATACTAAAGCAACAAAACAAAATAGAAAGGAAGAAAAAAAAAAAAGCGCTCATCCTCATTCCTCATAGAAGAAATGTCAGAATCCCAATAGAGCAAAGTTACCTTTACTGTAACTCCTCAGGCAATGGCAAATCTGAAGCTAAGGCCAGGGGTCAGAGGTCACTGGGGCAGCAAAGGCCCCTCAAAGGTCCCTTCTCCATGCCCTGACAGAGGAGGGAACTGGGGGACTCATCTCAGCCAAGAGACCCCAATCCATGTGACCTGCAGGGGTAGCCTGGCCTGTGTCTGTGGTCTGCACACACAGCACCATACAATCCCTGCAAGAAATGCACAACTAGGCACAGTTGTGTAGAAACACCTGACAGACCCAGATAGGGGTCTCTGTATGTAACAACTGGTCCAGAGCCCTCAGAAGGCCATGCCCCAAAGCCAGAAAGCCCGTTCCGATTTAAGGAGCCCAGAGACCTGGCAGCTGAGTAATGCTTCTGATCATAGACCAGAGGGTGAGAAGGTTCAATGCTGATAACATTGAGAGGCCATGTGCATTCAGGATTGGATTTCTGGAGTCAGAAAAAGAATGGTTCTTGTATTGCTTTGGGGGGGGGGGGGATGTGTAAGAGAGAAAGAGAAGGGAAGAGGGAGGGTGAATAACAGTGGCACAGCAAAGCCTGCCAGGTCTGGGTAGAGGGAGCATGGGTGAACAGAAGCTTCAACTTCCCTGCATGATTCAGTTCCCAAGATGACAACACTGGTGAAGGCAAAAACACTGGTGAGGGAAGCTATGAGTAATAGGACAGGACAGCTGTGAGTACTAGGATGGGACAGCTGGAGTACGAGGAAAAGACAGCTGTGAGTACTAGGATGGCACAGCTGGAGTACGAGGAAAAGACAGCTGTGAGTACTAGGAGGGGACAGCTGTGAGTACTAGGAGGGGACAGCTGGAGTACTAGGAGGGGACAGCTGTGAGTACTAGGAGGGGACAGCTGGAGTACTAGGAAAAGACAGCTGTGAGTACTAGGAGGAGACAGCTGGAGTACTAGGAAAAGACAGCTGTGAGTACTAGGAGGGGACAGCTGTGAGTACTAGGAGGGGACAGCTGTGAGTACTAGGAGGTGACAGCTGGAGTACTAGGAAAAGACAGCTGTGAGTACTAGGAGGGGACAGCTGGAGTACTAGGAGGGGACAGCTGTGAGTACTAGGAGGGGACAGCTGGAGTACTAGGAAAAGACAGCTGTGAGTACTAGGAGCGGACAGCTGTGAGTACTAGGAGGGGACAGCTGGAGTACTAGGAAAAGACAGCTGTGAGTACTAGGATGGCACAGCTGTGAGTACTAGGATGGCACAGCTATGAGTACTAGGAAAAGACAGCTGTGAAAACTAACGGGACAGCTGTGAGAACTAGGATGGGACAGCTGGAGTACTAGGAGGGGACAGCTGTGAGAACTAGGATGGGACAGCTGGAGTACTAGGAGGGGACAGCTGTGAGAACTAGGAGGGGACAGCTGTGAGTACTAGGAGGGGACAGCTGTGAGAACTAGGAGGGGACAGCTGTGAGTACTAGGATGGGACAGCTGTGAATACTAGGAGGGGACAGCTGGAGTACTAGGATGAGAAAGCTGTGAGAACTAGGAGGGGACAGCTGGAGTACTAGGATGAGAAAGCTGTGAGTACTAGCACGTCACAATCAGAACACAGTGCTACAAGGAACACCCGCCTCTTGTTTTGACATGAAGTTGAGGGCCCAGGAGGGCTGGGGGTGCCTGGGCTCTCAGTGTGTGGGGGTGGCAGGCATCCCAGGGCCTGACTGAACTGGGGCCCAAGCCCCAGCCCCTGCCCAGACCAGCACTCACACAGTGAAGCTGTGGTTGTCGTGCGCCTGGATGGGCCAGCTCCCAGGCTTGCTGCTGCTGGTACTGTTGCTGCTCAGGCCCTTGAGGCCAAGGTAAGCAGCTTGCACTGTCTCCAAGTCTTCACCTCTCAGCTGGTACCACAGCTGGGCCGACCTGGAGGAAAGTTTGGAGTGAAGGACTTTGAGCATGCACATACATCCCCAAAAGTGGCAAAAACTTGCCCTACCATGGTCTAGGGTACTACAGGGTCCAAGCAGGTTGGAAAACCTCTGAAAGACCTGGGCAGTGGATATTTTAGGCACTGTGAGCCATACACTTTCTCCTAAGACTAAGCTCTGCCATTGTAGCCAAATACCAGTAGATGATGAATGTGGCTGTGTTCTAATAAAACTTTATTTACAAAAACAGATGCTGGAAAGTTCTGGTGATAGTGCTTATGGATGCACAATCCTGTGAATATTCTTAATGCCACCAAACTGTACATTTAAAGATGATTAAGATAGTAAATTTGATATTATGTGTACTTTACCACAATAAAAATGTACTAAAATAAACAACAAAAAAAGAATAAATTACTATGGGGAATAAAACCTGGCATTGGACCAGATTTCACCTGTGGGATATATATATAACCAAACCTAAGTCTGTGGTGACAGTGACACCCCTGGAGGTATGGCAGGTGACTGTGGCTGCCCTGTATACTGCTAGCACAGCAGGATGTATCATATATTTCGTGTGTGTGCAGGCTGGGCTTAGTGGCTCACACCTGTAATCACAGCACTCTGGGAGGCCAAGGTAGGAGGATCACTTAATCTGAGGAATTGAAGATCAGCTTGAGCAAGAGCAAGACCACTTCTTTATAAAACATAGAAAATTCGCTGGGTACAGTGGTATGCACCTATAGTGCCAACTCCTTGGGAAGCTGAGGAAGAAGGATCACTTGAGGCCAGGAGTTCAGCCAGGGCAACAAACAGAGACTCTCTATTTAAAAAAATAAATAAATTAAATAAACCTATGGCCTGGCCTATGTTTTTCCACAGTTGCAATGCTTACATAGGCTGGGGCAGTACTTGTTGATTCCCTTATTATCCAGAGCACCCCACAGGGACTCTTAGACCTGAGCCTAGAGCAGAGGTGGCAGGAGGAAGCACCCCTACAGAGTCTTCTCCCAGTAGGACCCTGAGAACCCTGAGGACATGAGGCTGCCGTACCTGTTGGAGCGCCGCTGCTCACTCCTCTTCACACACTTGAGGAGGCAGCAGGTGAGGAAGGCCACAGACATGAGGAGGATGATGGCGCAGCTCACAATGGAGGCAATCACAGCCACCTTGAAGCCGAAGGTCTCATGTGGTGGGATAGCTGTGCAGGAGACAACTGCCAGCTCCTGGATACAGCTCACCAGACCCACCAGGGCTGAGAGTTGGGAGCCCCAGGGGTGGTAGAAATAGGGCCTGGGGGTGGATGAGACCCCAGGAGCCAGGAAGTCAAAGTGGGAGTCCAGGAGTAAGACGGGGCTTTGTTGGCCCTTGTTGAGTCCCATCCTATGGGGAAGGCAGTGAAGCTCTGTATTGGCTGAGCAAAGGTCTATGAAAACTGTATTTGGGGATGGGGATTTACGGAAGACTCTCCCCAAGGAGGAGGCATTTTTGCCAGGTTTTGTGGGATGTGTAGGAGTTTGCAGTGTGGCCAACTGAAGAAGCTCTGACAAGGAGTTCAGCATGATGGCCTCCCAGCTCCTACCCACTGGAGCCCTGACTGAGGAATGAAGATGACAGCAGACACAGCACTGAGGAGAACTTATCCAGGCTAAGGTCTGAGTTTTCACAATGCCCCAAGCTGGCACAACCCTTTAGGGGCCTATAAGCCTTCTTAGGTCACTTTCTAAGAAGGAGCAAAGGCATGAAAATGCTCATCTTTAAGGTCAAAGGGTATTTGCCATGAATTAGCCATGTGACCTCAACTGTGTGCTAACTGCTAAGATTCTAAGAGAAGTTCTGGGAAAGGCAGGCCCTGGGATCCTAATTTGAGCAACGCCATATACTCTTCCCACATGGTGGACAAGGCTCATGTCTCCCAGCTTCCATTTCCCCTGCTTCCTAGCTGGACACTGGTCCAGAATGAAGATTATGTTTCTAAGTAGTCACATAGCTAAGTTTGGCCAATGGCAGATAAGGAAAAGTGATGTAGGAGAACTTCCCTGAGACACAGGGGCATGCCCTTTCACCCTAGGGACCCCTCCACTCCATTACTACTGTCTGGAATACAGTTACTATCACTTTGGATCATGACGTTGAGGCCACGCCCAACAGAGGCATGTCAAGGAATAGGCCTGGGTCCCACTTCCATGAAGCACCATGAGCCTGGCTGCCCATCCTGAGGGTTAAAGCTCCACTGTCATTAACTCTATTATAATTCTGGGTTTTCTGCTTCTTGGAATCTAATCATAACAGATCTCCTCATTCTCAGAGATTCACCCAACACATTATCATTTTAAAGGCTCTGAGAAGTCCTCCAACCCAAAAACCCAGCATGTGCCAAATTGTTTTGACTCTGAGCCCTTTTTATGCACAAATCACATTAATATAACACACTCAGCTTCACTCTGGCAAATGACACGCTGCGTGCTCAACATGTACTATCTCATGGGCCCTTTAACACTCTATAACAAATACAACCAGAAAATGAGAAAACTATGTCTTCCCCTAGACTGGCAGCTCCAGGGCTGGGCACATTAAGGCCCTCTGTGTCCACAGTACTTAAAATTCTTGGTACACAGAATATCCGATTAAGGCTTGCCATGTGCATGCGTGAAAGAATGACTGAATGAACAAAGTTTCCCACTGAACAGATGGACTGGAGGGTGCTAGCAGGCCTTGAGTCCACACTACAGATGTGGCACTCTGAGCGGCAATGGCTCCTTTGGAGCAAGGAAGTTACAAGTATTGGGAGTGGGTCCACACTACAGATGTGGCACTCTGAGGTGCGATGGCTCATTTAGAGCAAGGAAGTTGCAAGTATTGGGAGTAATGGCCTAGTCTGAAAGTGGACATCGACACTACCCATGTGATGGGATTCAGGACCACCCTACCACCACCCCCCATAGCCACTGAGCTTTAGGTAGCTCAGGAGGGAGGGGGTCTTACACTTGCACACAGGGGTTCCTGAAGACCATTCAGCGACATTCCCCTTCCAGATGCAGGTGAGGAGGCCAGACCCCACCATCTGATGACCGGAGGGACAGTGGAATAGAAGCACAGTTCCCACGGAAGCACCATCACCACGAAGAACTTGGAAGGTGCCCTGCGGAGGCAGCCGCAGCTGAGCGCATGTGCCTAGGGAGAGAGGTGGGCAGTGAGGGACGGCCGGCAGGGCAGGGACCATGCAGGGATGTGCTGGCACAGCTGCAGGAAGGAGGCAGGGGCCCTCCAACCACTGCGGGAAGCTCTGGAGAAGGCCACATGGAGCCACCTAGACGGGGGCCAAAGCAGAGCTGGATCCCTACATGAAGAACACTCTGCAAGTCTACATGCTCTAAGGATCACCATGTTAAAAAACAAGTGTCAGAAGACAAGAAAGGCAAATACACAATTATTGCCTAAGCAAAGCTCAAAAGGCAGAAATCAAGGGGAAAAAAGGAAGACGAGATTAACAGATTTGACTGAATAAAGAGTAAAAAGCAAAAGCCTCTGTGCTTTTCTAATAACTGAAAAACAAACATAGACTCAGATGGAAAATGTTAGTAAAAGGTATTTGGAAAATGTATGACAAAGGTTCAATAGCCTTAATTTATGAAGAGATCTTACACATCAATAAATGCTGAACATCATTTTTTTAAAAAATGGACTAATGTGAATAAGCAATTCACAAGGGATACAAATGGCCAACAGACATGAAAAAATGCTTACACACAGGTAATCAAAGAAATGCTAATTCAATGAGAGCTAATCTTACTCTCATCAATGTGGCAAAGATAAAAAGAAGATATTGTGCAAGTCAGCCAGGACTGAGGAGTGACTCCTTCCAGGCTGGGATGCAGATCCAAACCCCAGATGGAGTTTGATGAATATGTAAAGGACCTTATGCTGTATATACACCTGAGGATGGCCAACGGAAATTAAAACTGCTGCCAAGACTTCTGTACCAAGATGCTCATCTCACAGTCATATAGATTAGTGAAGAGATGGACACTACCTGATAGAGGATCTCCATCAGTAAGCAATGACTTACTAATCAAAGTATATCCAGACAACAAAATGCCATAAAGCAGTTAGTGATGTTGTCCTCAGGACAAGGAGAGATGCTTCAGATGCACCAGCAATCATAAGAATTTTTTATAAAATTATAACAGTAACAACAGCTAGGTCTTCTAAGGGACTTATCACAGGCTGGACACTGTTGTTTGTACTTTACGTGCATTAACTCATCATTCCAGACAGCAACCTTCCCGGGGGAACTATCATCATCCCCATTTGACAGATGACCAAATTGGCGCAGGCGTCTGATATCATTTCCTGCAGTCACACAGCTCTTAAGTTGTAGGGCAGAGACTCAGATCTGGGCAAGGAGGTTCTTGTGCCCATTTGTGTCTGGCTTCTCTTCCCTGGCACAATGCACCAGAGAGTCACCATGCTTCGTGTGTATCAGCAGCTGGTTTCTTTTTACAGCAGTGAAGTGCTCACTGTGCAATGGGCCTCTGTTTCACTGTTCTCTGCATTTGAGTTATCTTCAAGGATGACTAGAAGCTGCTAAGGACATTCTCAAGCCTGTTTCTTAGTGCCCAAGTGTAAGAGGCTATTCCTGCCGCTTCTCCAGAATTTCCTGTTTTTCATGCATTGACACCGTAGCACTAGTGTGTCAAAGGTATAGAATAGGGAGAGCAGGTTGTGCTGTGCATGGCATGTGCAGAGGCAAAGATTTCCCTAAGGCAACTGTCTCTCCCTCCGCACAGGCAGGGACCAAGACTCACTCAGAGATGGGGATGATGGTGGAGACAGAGGCAAGGGCACAGAGTTTGGTGGATCCCATTATTCCATACCAACACTCCAACCTTCCCTTGTTCTCTGTGTACTATGTCTCTAGCCAAGACACAGTCTCACAGTGTATGACCCGGGGGCCAGGCACAGATGTCCTACAGCCACTGAGCCTGAGGTGACCTGGCCAAGCTCCTGAGTTCCCCTAACCTGCTTGTCACATGGCTTCCTCCATTCTAACTTGAATTTTAATTAGTGGTCCTTCTATCCTTCAGTTGCTTAGGCCCCAAACCTTGAAACCTACCTGGACTCTCTCAACCCATGACCAATTCTCTAGGAAACTCTGTGGACTCTAATTTCAAAAATTATTTTTAAAAAAAATCTGCAATAGGCTGAATACTATCCTCCCAATTTATTGTGTCTATCCAGGAATAGCTGTGTGGGCTGGCTATGTGCCCAGGCAGGGTCTTCAGCTACAGAGCACAGCAGCCCATTTCTTACCCCATGTCTAAATTCACCTAGAGAGGAAATTGAGGCTCAGAAAGGTGAAGCTGCCCCTTCCCCAGCCAGGCTGACCCTGCCCTTTTTAGGGTCATTAATGGGGCATCGGCAAAGTCAGGTTTCATCCAGGGCCTGCATTCTGCCATCTGAGAAGTGGTGAAAGTTAAGGCTGCTAGAGCTCCCTTACCATGGCAGTAACCATGAAGGATGACATTTCACTGTTCGTGGCTAGACTATACTGATTCACTCCCCTGCAGCACCCAGTGGCCTCCCTGCCCTGGGCCTCTGTCCCATGGAAAACCTGGGAGCCTCAGCTGAGAGGGGAGCATGTGGAGCTTGGGTGGCCCTCTGAGGAGATGCTGGAGATGGGAAGAGCTTATGATTTATTCACTTTGCTGGGAAGGATGGAGAGGCATTGGCTCTAGATCAGCACACACAACACTGGGTGCCTAATGGGTACTGTGTTATGTGTTACTGCCATAGAGGGTCTATTTCTGTTACAATGACATGTCCAGGGTCACTCTGTGCAAAAGTGGTAGGGATAGAATTCAGACCCAGTGCACTATGCCTGGAGCCCCATGTGATAGCTAAGCCCAGAGGAAGAACTTGCCCCATCCCTAGGTAGTTTTAACCCCAGTTCCCACCCCTAGAGGTGTCTACCTCTAGTCTCTCTTCTCCCCACCCCAGAGTTGCAGCTGGGGATATGACCACCATGGAAAACTCAATTTTCCATTCGGCCCTGCAGGTGAGAACAGCCATGAGATTGGATTAAGCCAAAGGAATGTGAGCCTGCAGCTAGGCAGCCATGTGACTAAATTTGGCTAATGGGATGCAAGCATGTACCATGCCACTTCTATGTTAGGAAACAAAGATGGTAGAAGTCTGAAAGGGTGGACACCCCTTTAGGCCCTAACAAGAGCCAGAAATAAACTCCAGCTGGAGTTAAACCACCATTTTTTTGTGGATTTGCTAGTGGACTGACTCAACCCTGATATAAAGCTTCAGTCAACATATCTCAAACCCAGTGCCCTTCTTAGCATTATGGACCCCACCTGCCTCACCCAGGTCTCCAAGATAACAATAACAAAAAGAAGAATATCAGTGATGATAATAACAGGAAGACCCAGACCTTACTCTGTGCTGGGCCCTGTGCTGAGCACTTGAGTAATTGCAGAGGAAAAGCACAGAAATGAGCACATGGACTCCAGCCTGCTGGGCTCCTTGTCCACCTCTGCCACACACAGATGGGGACCGAGGCAAGGGAACCTGCGCCGGCTTCAAAGTTGGCACAGCCATTGTGCCCACCTCAAGCTGGTGTGAGGAGAAAATGAGGTAAAACCCCAGGGCATTTGGAAAGTGCATGTATATACCCAGGTGGGAGCCATGGGGATCCTCAGATGAACTGCCACCCTCATTTTGCAGCCCCAGAAATCAAGGTTCAAGGACACAGCCAGTTAGTGGTTCAGCCAGGGTCCTTGTCCGCACCTTCAATATCTGGGGAAGGCAAGCCTCTTTCCTAGGCAGGGCTATTCTGACTGCTTCCTGTCCATAGACCTTCATTATTGGCATTGCTATTAATAATGATGATGAATATTTGAACAGAATATTTTGTTCAAGAAGCATCTCACATTCCTTGCCTTGTAAAATCCCAAAAAACTCGTAAAGAAGAAATCATCATTACAGATGAGGCTCAGAAAGGTGGGCTGACCTGCCCAAAAGTCAACTGGTAAAGATGTGGAGGTGGCACGGGGGGAAGCATTTAAGATACCCCAGAACAAGAAGCAGGGGGTAGATACTTACAACAAACATATAACAAGGAGTAATAGCTCTTCTATATAAATAGCACTTATATGTTAATAAGATAGTCACAAAAATTATATCAAAAATAAAAGAAGGGCAAATTAGAAAAGAAAAAGAGATGGTTCAAAAGCCAGGGGGCAGGGTAATTAGGCAAGAAATGGAAATAAATGGCATCCAGGACTCGGGACCTGTAGCTCAAGCTGCTAGAGCGCCAGCCACATACACTGAGGCTGGTGGGTTCAAATCCAGTCCAGGCCTGCCAAACAACAACAACTACAACCAAAAAAAAAAAAAAAAAAAAATACCAGGCGTTGTGGTGGGCACCTATAGTCCCAGCTACTTGGGAGGCTGAGGCAAGAGAATGACTTAAGCCCAAGAGTTGGAGGTTGCTGTGAGCTGTGACACCACAGCACTCTACCCAGGGTAACAGCTTAAGACTCTGTCTCAAACAAAACAAAACAAAACAAAACAAAACACGGTATCCAGATCAGAAAGGAAAAGGTAAAACTATTGCCATTAGATGACATGATTTTACAGGAAATCCTCAGGAATCCACTAAAAACAGTTCTAACTATTAAGTTCAGGAAGGCCATAGGATGCAAAGTCACCATACAAAACTCAATTGTGTTTCTGTACAGAAGCAATAAGCAAACTGAAAATGAAATTAAGAAAACAATTCCATTTGCAATAGCATCAAGAATAAATTACTCAGGAATAAATTTAACAAAAGCACAAAATTTACACTCTGAAAACTATAAACATTGTTGAAAGAAATTAAAGACCTATGTAAGAGGGAAAGTATCCCAAGCTCACAGATCAGAAAAGGTATTAATATTGTTAAGATGGCAATATAGTAGTCTCCCCTACCTTATCTGCAGTTATGCTTGTCATGGTTTCAGTTTCCACAGTCAACCATGGCCCAAAAATAATTACCTTACTAGTCTTGCACTTTGGGGTCATTATTAAGTAAAATAAAGGTTACTTAAACACCAGGGCTGCCATACTAGTAGACCTAATAATGGACAATAGATCTTTTAACCAAGACCAATCCAGGTCAGATGGAGCAGGATGACTGAGATTTCATCACACTACTCAGAATGTCTCACAATTAAAAATTTATGAATTGTTTATTTCTAAAATTTCCATTTACATCATAAGACCTATGGCATTCACCTCACTTCATTTCATAGTATGGCAATTTATTATCTCATATCATCACTAGAAGGGTGACTACAATAAGTACAATAAGATATTTTGAGAGAGAGAAAGTCAACATTCACATAATTTTTGTTAGAGTATATTATTATAATTGTTCTATTTATTACTAGTTATTGTTGTTAATCTTTCACTGTGTCTATTTATAAATTAAAATCTATCACAGGTATATATGTAGAGAAAAAACCCTATGACAGGTATATATGTGTATATAGAGTTCAATATTACCCATAGTTTCAGGCATCTACTGGGGATCTTGAATAAGGGGTCAGTACTGTATTTCCCAAACTGATCTACAGATTCAACACAATTCCAGTCAGAATCCCAGCTACCTTCTTTACAGAAATTGACAAGCTGATCCCAAAATTCATATAGAAATGCAAAAGATCTAGAACAGCCAAACTGTTTTGAAAAAAGAACAACATTGGACTCACATTTGCCAATTTCAAAACATTACAAAGCTCCAGCAACCAAAATAGCATGGTACTGGCCTAAAGATAGACATATAGATCAAAGGAATAGAATTGAGTGTCCAGAAATAAACCTTCACATTTGTGGTCAAATGATTTTCAACCAGAGTGCCAAGACAACTCAATGGAAAAGGAATAGTTTTCCACGATGGGTTCTGGGACAACTGACTATTCACAAAAGAATAAAGTTGGATCCCTATCTCACACCATATACAACAATTAATTTAAAATTAATCAAAGACCTAAATAAGAGCTAAAACTGTAAAACTCTTAGAAGAAAACAAGGGTAAATCTTTGTAATTTTAGCAAATAGTTTCTTAGATATGACACCAAAGACAATAAAAGAAAAAATGATGACCTTATCAAAGTTAAAAATGTTCATGTTTCAAAGGACATAATAAAATGAAAAGACAACCTAAAGATATAGATAAAATATTTTCAAATCCTGTATCTGATAAGAGACATGTACCTAGAAAATATGAAGAATTATTACAACCCAATTATAAAAACACCATGAAATTTTTAGAATGGGCAAAGGATCTAAACAGATATTTTTCTAAAAAAGATATGCTAATAGCAGTCAATAAACACATGAAAAGATTCTCAACATTTTTAACTTCAGGGAGATGCAAATCAAAACTACAATGAGGTGCCACTTCATCTCTACCAAGCTGGCTATACATAAAAAAAAAACCAGATAACAAGTGTTAGGAAGAATGTGGACAAACTGGAACCTCACAGGCTGCTGGTGGGAACATAAATTGGTACAGTAGCTTTGGAAAATGGCCTGGTGGTTTTTCAAACAATTAAATACAGAATTACCCTATCACCCAGTAATTCCACCCATACATAGGTAAATCTCCAAGAGAAATGAAAACACATGCCCACACAAAAACATATGTGTGAATGTTAACAGCATTATTCACAATAGCCAGAAAGATGAAACATCCAAATGTCTGTTGACTGACAAATGGATAAACACAATGTAGTTCATCCATGACAAGAGAATACTATTCATTCAAAAAAAGGAATGAAGTACTGGCACATTCTACAACAGGGATAAAAGCTGAAAATATTCTGCTAAATGAAGGAAGTCAAGAAGAGTCACATTATCATATGCTTATGTTTACTTGAAATACCCAGAATTGGCAAATCCAGAAACAGAAAATGGAGTAATAGCTGTTAACAGCTAAGGGGAGGGGAGAATTAGGAGGTGACCACAAGGGGTATGGTGTTTTGTTTGGGGGTGGTGAAAATATTCTAAAATTGAAGTGAAGTGGCACATTTCTGTGACTGTGCTAAAAGCTACTGAGTTGTACATTTTATTTTATTTTATTTTATTTTATTTTATTTTATTTTTTTTTTTCAGCCCAGGCCTACCAAACAACAATGACAACTACAACCGAAAAATAGCCGGGCATTGTGGTGAGTGCCCTTAGTCCCAACTACTTGGGAGGCAGAGCAAGAGAATTGCCTAAGCCCAAGAGTTTGATGTTGCTATGAGCTGTGACACCCACTGCACTCCACCCAGGGTGACATAGTGAGACTCTGTCTAAAAAAAAAAAAAAAAGAAGACAGGCCTACAGAGTTGTCACTGTATAGAGTTGTACATTTTAAATGAATGAATTGTATGGTATGTAAATTATAGCTCAATAAAGCTATGAACAAATCAAGGGAAAAATATTTGTGTGAATTAAAGAAATGCACATTTAACACCTAACTTATTTTTGTTGTCTCTTATCTTGGTCAGTATTAAAAGGGCCAGCTTACCAGGTTGGTGAGAGTGTTAGAAGAGGGATACACAGCTCCCAGGGGTGGTGTGCCGAGTGGGGAGGGTTTCCCTCCAGGCAGAGCCCCCAAGATGGGCTAAAATGACAATAGCTGGCACAGTTCTGAGCACAGCTCCAAGCTCCTGGGCTGGGCTATTTCCTGTAACTCTGGGCTGACCCTCACAGGCCTTGGGTCACCCACCTCCCAGTGGTACAGCTAGGATTCCAACACTGAGTCTGGGCTCACCACGAACTACTGTGTTCTGTATCCACAAATGCCAGCACAGGAATGAGTGAATGAGTGAATGAGTGAATGCATGAGCCAGTGATGGGAGGACCAATTGCCTGGCCTCACAGATAAGAGTGTGATCAGTGCTTCCCCAGTGCCAGAAACTCCATTGCTTTTTCAGGATCCTGGGATCTGGATATGTACTGTCCTCCTGGCCAGGAAAGTAGACATGGGATTTTGGAGCCATGGCAGACACACAGGGCAGCCATGGACCAGCCACGTGGCCCCTTCCCCAGGGCCTCCAGGCAGCCAACACTTCCTAGTCCTCAATTTAGAGCTGCAACTTCTGCATTCTTCTTCAGCTCCCCAGACCCCTGGGGCCCTGGAGAGGAGGCCCCACCAGCCAGAGGTTTGGGAGTAGCCAGAGAGGGCAACATCCTTTAAAAAGAAAACTAGAACTTCATCACAAAACTAAGATGCCTAGAGGGGAGGATCAAGGAATGGGGACATACGTAGTAAAGCAGGCAATATGTGGTAAAGCAGGCAAGGAAGGATGTTAAGGAATCAGGCTAGTGGCTGTATAGTCATAAAATCCTTACAACACTGCTGCATGTTTGAAAGACAAAAATGCAATAGAAAATCTTAAGGATCCCTGCTGCTGATATCTAAATGACCCCCTGAGTACATACCCTCCCTTCTACAAGACCCAGGAGGGGAGGGGCCATCCCACTCCCTGCCCAGAGCTGCTCCCTGCCCAGGGCTGCCAAGCTGACTGTGCACTGGCCTAGAGCCCCATGTGGAGCACTCACCCAACCTGCATGTTGTGGCAAGAACGTGGGTTTCCATCAAACAAGAGGGTTGTGGCTACCAAAGCCTCCTGAGCATCTGAAGCAGCCAGGCTCAGCCCTGGAGCCAGAGGAACTGGGTTCAAGGGTCAGCCTAGCCTTACCAGTGGAGTGATGCGGGTCACTTCTCTGCCCTGGGTCTGTGTCCTCACCTACAAATACTGCAGTATGCAGAGTGGGGTGAGGATTGAATGAGATGCCTATGGCTCCAGCAAGGAAACCACCACTGTTAACTTCCTTTAAGTATGTCTTAGAAAGAGCACCCCCACGCCCATTTTGTGTGGACGGTGGGGTGGGGAGAAGGGGGCGGTACGGAGAGGTCCCGTCTCGGTTCATATTTTGTCAACAGCCACATCCTGTGCTCTCTGTCACCAAGTTTGGCTATGACAGGTTCTCCGCCTCTGAAGGCACCTGCAAGTGATGCACTACGCTTCACAGTGATCTCCTCACCAAGATCCCCAGAGTCTGTTCTGCCTCAGTGAGCCTTGTAAACACAGAGGATAAAGGTCACATGAAGTCACCACCCACAATCAAAGAATGGAGACTAGCCAGCAATGTAATACTGACCTGTAAGAAGCCCAGTATGTACTGTCAAATTAAAAACATAAATAAAAGTACAAAACAATTTGGAGTGTAAGCTCAGTAAAACTGATGTTGGCCCCTTCACTGTACGTGTGCAGGTTGTGCAGAGAAGCCAGTGCCTCGTGGGAGCTGCAGAGAGGCTCCAAATGCAGTTTAGAGCATCAACCCTTCATCTCTAGCCAGCTGACCTAGGGGGCTCATGCCCTGGGGCCTAAGATTAAGCATATTGTACTAATGGCCGTCCTTTAAAAATAAAACCAAAGAATCTGGGGTAAGTAACTGTGGTAGAAAGGGAAAGGGACAAGCCCTTGCTCAAGGCTCCCAGCCCTGGCCTGCCTCCTGGTACTATCTCAGGGAAACTTTTGCCCACATGGTGCAGCCAAGAGGTTCAGCCTCTAATCCATCACCAGGGGGTGGGGGGGTGGGGGGAGTGCAGGGAGGCAGAGTTGCCAGAGGCTACCAGAAGAGAAGCCACTGACTGGGAATGCTCCCTCTTATGCTGTAGCCTCTGAGCATTTAAAGCAGCCAGGCTCAGTGACCCACAGGAACTGTATTAAAGGGCCGTGGCATTAGGAAGGTTGAGAACCACTGCTTTAGTAGGGTGGGTAGGCATCCTAGGGTTAACCCACGGATTCTTGGGGTCTGATCCTGATGCAACCACTTTCCAACAGCAGATCCTGGACCTGTATTTCTCACCTAGCTCAGCCTCAACTTCCCTCAACAAAATGGGTGACCTGCACTCCCAGGGTCAAAGGAGGAAAGGGACTACATCTGTGGAGACTATGGAGCAGGTGAAGGATCACCCCTTAGGCCAGGGCTTCAATTGAGCACGCTGGGGCAGGAGCCCCACAGGGGCCCCCGGGGCCCAATCCCCAAGGTCCATGGAATTCAGGGGACTTTTAGCTCCTCAGGTCCCTATACCTCCAGTCCACAACACTCAAAGGACTTTCAACCCTACTCTCCCAGGCCCCAACAAGGTCTCCTGTACTCCTCCCTGGGCCTGGAAGCAAGTAAACATTTCCGCTGGGCTGAGCCTATTTTCCAGATAAGGAAACTGAGGGCCGCAGGCCTGCCCAAGTCCCCTAGGTATATAGTCTTCTGCCCCTTCAGGATAATCCTTTCCATAGGACTCTCAAAACACTCTGAGCAAGGATGGGGCAGTCAGGCAGTACAGTGCCAGCAGCTATGGTCTATGACACCTTTAAATCATCAAGGCATGATGGATAGGGCTGGTGAGCTCCATTGACCATGTCCCTAACCACTACACAACTGAATCCCACTCAGAGAGAGAGAGAGAGGCCCCGAGTCCCAGCCTAAAGATCCACAGCCACCCCTTACTGATAGCCCCCCCCCCCCCAAAATCTGGAGTCCCATGGCTACCTCTCACTAACTCCTGACAGCTTCTGTCCACACTTGATGACTGAGAGGCAGAACCACATTCCCTCCCCTGTTCAAAACCTTCATGAACTTCCAAATGCCCTGGATGCCCCTGAAGGGGATCCCCCTGCTGTCCTTGAGGACACCCCACGTTCTCTAAAGCTAGAGGCAGAGGCCCTCCCTGCTCACAGGACCCTTGGGGACACTGGATGCTTCATGTTCTCCAACTCTTGTCTGGGGCATTTCTTATTTGGTACACTTTAAACCCCTTTTTTCACTACATGCAGGTAAATGAGAAGGAAGACAACAGGAAATGGGTTTAATGCAAACAAAATACAAAATAAAAACACATGGGGCCTGGCCCGGCCCAGCCCAGCCCCATGGTTCAGTGGATGGTGGATGCCATGTGGCTTTCAGCCCACCTGCCACAGCTGAACCCCCTCCCTCCCTGGCCCACACCTACTGAGAGCTGCAGGCCTGACCTGGGTGGGTCCCCATCCTCGCAGACCACACCTCCCCCACCCCTGCAGCCCGCTGGGAGTCTGAGAACAATCCTTGCTTGTTAATCTTTTATCTAGAACCTTGGACCACACAGCCGGCCCCTCTGTCCTCCTTCCTGGCACCCACATGGCCATTACACCCTGACCTTGCCCGCTGTGGGACAAGGTAAATAAGTTCCCTTTTATGCTGGGGCTGTGGAAGAGGGTAGTAGGAGGGAAAGAATTAGACTGCTGGACCCAGCCTCACCTAGGCTTGGTGGCCAAACTTTATCCCTGCCTGCCAGCGAGTCTCTGTGACCTTTCTCTTTTTTTCTTTTTTAAACTTTATTGTGAAATCACCACAATGAGTTTTCTTTTATTTATTATTATTATTTTGTTGTAGTAGTCTTTGGCCGGGGCTGGGTTTGAACCCACCACCTCCGGTATATGGGGCCGGCTCCCTATTCCTTGAGCCACAAGCCCTGACCCGTGACCTTTCTCTTGGTCTCAGTTTCCCTAAATGTGAAATGGGAGGGATTTCTCAGAAAATTCAAAGGGATAATGTGTACACATGAAGGCGGTCTGAGACCAAGTCTCCCAAGACCCTGGCACACAACCCTGGCTGTATCTCCAGGTAAGTCACCTGCCCCTCTGAGCCCACCTCCACATGGTGGGTGGGCACAGGGTCCAGAGCAGGTATAAGCTTGAGTGTCCCAGACCAAGCAGCAGGTCACCCTCACACTGTGGAATGCACACTCTCCTCTGTAACAGAAGTGGTTAATTAATTTCTAAGGAAGAATGTGTCCACTAAATCCTTGGCAGGGAAAACTGAGTGTCTAGGAAGCTTCCCACAGCTCTGCCAGCACCCTGGAAAGAGGAAACCAGGCATCAAGGGGCACATAAGCCTCCCTTCGATTCATATGAGCTCTCACTGGGCCTCAGTTTCTCCTCTGTAAAATGGGCACAGCGCAGCTCTGAGGCTGGGCTTCAGGATTGAAGCTAAGAAGATGCCCATAGAGTTTGCCTTCATCTAGCTGTCCAGACTCCTGCTATCTCCCTTTCCAGGCCCTTCCTTCAAGGTCCCTTCTAGGGGTACTGCGGGGAGGGGGGTCACCTCCAGCCACTGGAACCTTGCGTTCCCGGACAATCTCCCACATCAGGGAGTGCTGGAGCTGCCCTGGGAGCAGGGCCAGGGACCAGCCATGCACCAAACTTTACAAACTCCTGCTCTGAGCCACCCTCCCCAACCCCAGCCCCTCACCTAGGCCACACATGGGAGAGAAGGAAAGACTCTTGGGATACTGAGTCCATATGGACTACTCCACTCTTCATTTCTATTCTAGAAAGACCAGTGGCAATAGCCCCATTTTTTATAAAATGTGGGAAAAACACACACTCTAGTGTTGTGTTTTAGACAGTGCCATAATGTCTCCAGCCCCATGTTGCACTTTAAGGACAAGAGACTGAGGGCCCCATGGTAGGGAAGAGTACAGATGACTGCATTACCCCTGCAGCAGAACAAGGGCCCTCCCTAGACTCCACCTAGCCAGTCCACAGCCTGGAAGCAGGCAGAAATGCTCCCCACTTAGCATATGGGGAAACTGAGGCACAGAGGTGGAGAGACTCACACTACATCAGAGGGGGGGATTCTAACCCCAAACCGGGAAGTGCTAGGGTCTGAGGGATGTGAGCTGCTGCTAGTCAGAGGTGGGGACAGAGGGACAAACAAGGAGCACAGAGTGCTGGACTCTGAGACCCATCCCATCCCTTTGAGATTCCTAGCAAACAGTCTTTTATATGCAAATATGCCAGAGCCTCCTGCCACTCCCTGGCCTTGGCTGACCTTGGGAAAGTCCAGTTACCTCTTCAAGAGGCCCTGGACACCCACTCCCCCAGGCTGTTGTGCCAGTAGAAGGGGGTCCCAGGATGTACCAGGCTCTGGGAAGGCTCCCTTCAAACACAGAAGAAAAATGCTCCTCACACCAGCACCAAACAAGGGAACCCCACCAGTAGGCTGCCTGGTGAAGTAAAAATCAACTAAGCCCAGGAAGGCCAGGGACAAGTGTCAGCTCCTGCATTGCTGAGTTGCACACCTTTGCTGAGTGACTTAACTTCCTGGGCCCGTTTCCCATCTGTGAGAGAGAGCCAGGCTCCTGCCAGTTCCCCCGGCCCCTCCACTCTAGGCCTCAGCTTCCCCCAGTGCAAAGAGCCTAAACCCAGTGTGGCCCTGAAACACCCAGGCCCCTCAGACCTAATCTTAGTGGGCAGCTGTCGCAGGAGTAAGCCTTTGGGACATCTGAAATACAGGGTTCCAGTTGGGTTCTATTTCTAAAAGAGTTTGATTTTGGAAGCATTAACGGAGCAAAACTGGTATTTGAACCCAGTGCTTGCTCTAAAGGTGAAAGCTCTCTACTCACGTTCTTGACATCAAACAATTAAAAGTGACTTCAGGCAGCCCCTCCCCTCTTGCAGGTCAGTTTCTCCATCTGTAAAGTGGGGCCGCAGTCGCTACCACGGAACCCTGAATAAGACACCTCTATCTGGCGTAGAGAGGGCGCCCAGCTCGCCCCTTCCGCCCCGAGGCTGCATGCCCCACCAGGTGGGGCCAGTTCCCACTTCCCCAGGCACTGAAGAAGGGGGCGACTGGGCGCCAGGGGCCCGCGAGGCGTGGCCGGCCACACAGTCCGCAGGAGTCCAGGACCGCCGCAGGGCGACCACCCAGGAAGGTGCGCACGGTCCCTAGGCAGACGGCTACATGTCATCGCCTAACTTGAGACCGTTCGCCGCTGGGCTTCGGCTCGGCTGGGGCGCCCGCTGGGCCGGCGGAGGGTTAGAAAAATTTGTCCTCAGAACGGTTCCCGGCTGTGACTCCCATCTCCGGGGCCCCCTTCCCTCGGCTTCCCGGTCTGTGAAATGGGCGCAGAACCCGAACGCGGTCCCGTCGCCCCAGCCCTCACCTGTGTGGTTGCCGGGGGCGGGCGTGGCGCCCCTTGTCCGCCCCCGGGGCCTCCCCTTGCCGCGGAGGGTCGCTGCCTCCCCGCGCATCCTCCGCGCTCCGTGGCGCTTGGCTGAGCCTAGTCCGGACGCGGAGCGAAGCCGGGGGAGGGGCGTGGCCTGCAGGGGCAGGCCCTTCAAGGGGCGGGGCCGTAACAGACCAGGCCCCGCCCACCCCCTGGGCCGTGCTCGGGGGCGGCTGCTGGCCCAGGATATCAAACTCCGAGAGAGCTGGTGAAGCGAGAAGTATCATTCCTCCTGGGCCTTGCAGGCGCGGTTACTTCTGCCCTCACACCTTTCCCCTCCTCATCCTTACCTGGCCCCTCCTGTCTGGTTCTCACCTTCGGTTCTGTTGTGGTTTTCCATGTACTTTCATGAATTTCTTTTCTAAGTGAAGTTTTGCGTTCTAGGGTCCACAATTCAGCAAGTACCAAAGGGCAAAGAGCAAAAACCCTCTGCCTTTGCCCCACCCCTCCAACACTCCCTGTCTCCCTCCCCCCCCCGTGGTGTCCTATGTGGACCCAATTCTCTGTCCCCTCTCACTGTGGGCCAGGCCTTCTGGGGCTACCTGAGGTGAGTGCCTTTACAGTAGGTTCTTACTGAGTGGCCCCTGGGTGGTGGGAGCAAGACTCAATCTCCCAGGGTCTGGCTCCACAGCCCATGCACACCTGGGGCCCTGGCTTCTCCAGGCTGCTTCACTTCCAGCTTCAAGTGCAGCAGCCTCTGGGTGGGCCCCAATGGCCAAGAACTGAGCCTAGTCCCTTTCTCTCCCTCTGACCCCACACAACCCAGGTATAGCCCTCTACCTAGGCAACCACCAAGGGGGATGTGGTGCTAGGCTATGACACCCTGGAGATAGGGGTGCTCTGGAAAGGCCTTCTGAGCAGATGAGTTTTGAGCTGATATGTGCCTCTTCAGAGCTGGGGGAGGCATTCCTAACAGACAGAATGGCAGATACAAAGGCCCTGAGGTGGGAATGGGTTTGGTAGCTTGAGGGACAGCCAGTATAGCAGGCTGAGGCAAGCTTCAGGTATCCTGGGGAGGTGGTCGAGACAGGCAGAACTCTGGAGGGCCTGGCAGGTGACAGTGAAGAGCATGGATGTTCTGATAGACCACAGAGTAGGGTTCTGGCAGGAAAGCTCCCTTCCCACCTCTACTTTCCGAGCTCCCAAAAACTGAAAAAGAACTGAAAAAGGTTCAGTATGTGTAAGGGTGTTCCCTTTCCCTGTCAGAGTTGGTTCTACCCCCATGATATCTTGTTCCCACTTTAACTTGTGGGCCACAAATGATGGCTTTCTTCGGTTTCCTTGATTATGAATCAGCATGTGTGTCCTGTGCCATGTGAGGAAGGCCAGGAGCATCCAAAGGCCCACCACAACCAAGGCCCCTCCAGACCACCTTCTGGGACCCCAGGATTCCCTGCCAGGTGAAGGGCAGCTGCCTATAGGCTCATGGACAGGGCTGGGAGGGGAAGTCTGGGGCAGCCCTCCTGTTGCTGGACGGAGCTGGGTGAAGGATGGAAAACGCGGTGCTGCCTGTGGCTCCCCACACCACCATACTGGGCCCCAGGCATTCAGGAGTCCAAAATACTAAACACCTGGCCATTTAGGGTATGTATGTTTCCTAGGGCTGTGAAACAAAGTACCATAAACTGGGTGCCTTAGAACAACTGAAAATTGTCTCACAGTTCAGGAGGCCAAATGTCTGAGATCAGGGTGTCTGCAGGGCTATGCTGCCTCCAGAGGCTCTAAAGGAGGAACCTTCCTTATCTCTTCTAGCTTCTGGTAGTTCCTTGTCCTATGAAGTTTAATTGTGATCTTTATACAGTGCTCTCTGGGTGTGTGTCTGTCTGTGTCCAAATCTTTTCTTATAAGGACACCAGTTGCATTAGATTAGGACCCTCCCTAATCTTTCATCTTAATTTTTCATCTAAAGAGGCTCAGCACCCGTAGCTCAGCAGTTAGGGCACCGGCCACATACACAGAGGCAGGCGGGTTTGAACCTGGCCCAGGCCTGCTAAACAACAATGACAACTGCAACAACAGCAACAAAAATAGCTGGGCATTGTGGCAGTCGCCTGTAGTCCCAGTTGCTCAGGAGGCTGAGGCAAGATAATCACTTAAGCCCAAGAGTTAGAGGTGGTTGTGAGCTGTGACTCCACAGCACTCTACCGAGGGCGACATAGTAAGACTCTGTCTCAAAAAGAAAAAAAAATCCTCTGAAGAATCTGTAAAGACCTATAAACACTTTGTCTCCAAATAAGGTCATATTCTGACGTACCAAGGGTTGGGATTTGGGTTCAGCTACTGACAGGTGGTATCAAGGAGGCCAGAGCATGTTTTCCTGAACCTATCCCTTTGTTTACACATTACTAATATTCAGGCATGTGGTATTGGGCCTCTGTTTGGACTGTTAGGGGACCAAGTGGTGGCCTGAGGACCTCTTTTACATTCTCCAGGAAACTGTACACCTTTTTGTGCCTCAGAACAAACACTTGTGGCCAAAACCATCTTCAGAAGCAGCATAAGGGATCTGGGGTTTGTTCTGGAGGTGGACTCATAAGCTATTTGAACCCTGATGTAGGCTCTCCCATCCATCTTTCCCGGTGGCTCCTAGAAAGCCCAGCAATACCAATCATATGCAGGGAGGGAAAATGAGGTACATGGAGGGAAAGGCATCAGCTTACTAAGGACGACAGATTGGCTGGGCCACTCTCATCTCATGGTAGAAATGACTGCTGTCTGGCAGGCCTCCATGTCCCCAGAGTAGGGTTGAGCAACCTTGCATTGAGGCTTACTGTTCTCATCTAAAGGATGGAGATGGGCCTGCCACTCTCCCAAGGCTAGTGTGAGACAGTGATGTGCTCAGGATGGAGCAGTGGCCTCCAAGCTGGACTGGCAAGGTCCCCACCAGCATTTGGGTTTGGCCCATCCACCTGCTCTCTTGGCTGCCTAAGCTTCCAGTTCCCAGACTCTCCTTGTCAGAAAGCAGACTGAGAATAGTGCTTGGGCTATGCCTGCCTGTCTCCTTATCATCCAGGCCTCAGCCTCCTCCGGGGGCTCTCCCTGATGCAGCACACTCCAGCAAAGCCATTCTGTGCTGCCTGTCCACAAGGCCCACTCAGCCTTTGTCGCATCTGTGAAATGGAGGGGACATGGATACCCTGGAATAGGCAGGGGAGGTTGGGAGGGACAGGTAGGCCGAGGGTGCAGGAGGCCAGAAAAACGAAGCACAGTTTTGCACAGATACTTGAGGAGCTGGCACAACCTCAGTCTATTCCTGTCTCTGTTTGCAAATGAGAATACACAGTACACTGTCAGTAAATGTTTGCTGGATGGATGAACTGGCGGGGAAGGAACCAAAGAGGCAGAGGGATGTCTGTAAGCCCTAGGTCTCAGTGTTTCATTCTGCAAAATGGGCATCACACATACTACACATGCTGCCAGAGAGGGTTTGGCCTGGGGGTCTCCTCTTGCCTCAGGAATTAGCTGAGGTGTTGCTTCCCCAGGAAGCCTTCCTCACACCCCTGATTGGCCTGACTCAGCATCCATGGACCCTGGTGGCCTGGGAGAAGACCCAAGCACAAGCCTAGTGGTGGTGGCAGAGTTCTTGGCTGGCTATATTTCCCCCAAATTGTATAATGATTGTGGAAATGTAAAACGCTTTTTGTTTTTCTTTATTCTTGATTTTGTTTTGTACTCAATAGAAAAATGAAATTTTCCTCCTAAAAATCTCTTATAGTGAACCAAGCCCAGAAAGTTCTATTGCAAAATAAACCTCACGGACTTCCTTTCTTTTGAAAAAATATATCACCTTTTAAAACTAAAATCAATGGCTCGGTGCCTGTAGCTCAGCAATTAGGGTGCCGGGCACATACACCAGGGCTGGTGGGTTTGAACACAGCCTGGGGCCTTCCAAATAACAATGATAACTGCAGCAATAACAGCAAAAATAGCTAGATGTTGTGGCAAACACCTGTAGTCCCAGCTACTTGGAAGGCTGAGGCAAGAGAATCTCTTGAGCCCAGAAGTTTGGGGTTGCTGTGAAGCCACGAGACTCTACTGAGGGCAACAAAGTGAGACTCTGTCTAAAATAAATAAAAATGAAAGCAATAATTTACAAAAGTAACCTGAGCTGTAGCTCCAATGATCTGGTTATTTAGGGAGAAAACAATTTTCCCAAAAATGTTTTTTTCAGGCTGTCTGGCACCTGAAGCACACCACTAACCCTCCTGGCCACCCTAAATCAAGGCAAGAGCCTCATCCCACTCTGCAGATAGACAAGGGAGGTGAACAGCCTTGACCAGAGCTATCCCCCTGCTGGGGCCTGGGCTCTGAGCATTGGACTGTCCTACCTGGCTGCAGCCTACACAGGCAAATGCTTTAGCCCAGGTGACATGATATTGAGCCACCACCTTCAGGTTCAGATGATGACTAAGAGACACACTGCAGAGCACTTGGAGGGTAGAAGGAATGACAGATTTATGGAACAGATACTACTGAGCACTTACTGTGTGCCAGGCCAGTTCAAGAGCTGGGGACACTGACAGGCACAGGAGGGACAAAGTCTGTCTGAAGGCTGCTCCCTGGATCCTCATCCTTTTCACTGAGGCCTTTACCTGGTCACTGATGGAAGGTCATATTATAGATGATTTTTTTTTCCTACCTCCTGACTCTTCTCTGTATTTTCTGAATTTTCCACAATGACTATATTTATTCTCTTAACTGAAAACAGGAAACAAAGATTTTAAATGCTTTGTAGATGTAAACAATTGCAAATATTCCCCCAACTGGTCTGATTTCCACTCACCAGAAAACATGTGTACTGACCTGGTCAGTTGGCTGTTGGGATTACACCTCTTATCATGATGTAAGGAGTTCACGTCTAAGGATAGGATTCCAGGTGGGGGTTGGTGCACTTATTGGCCTGGAGATGCTCCCAGCTAAGCTGGCAGGTCAGAAGGTGCAGGTGGGCCAAGGGCAACCTGAGGCTTAATGCTCAAGAGCCAGTTAAGCTTCTTTGGTGCCCAGCAAGCAGGGCAAGCCTGAGTGGTGGCTGTTCAGCCCCCACCAGCCCACAGTCTGAGCCACCAGTCCCTGTGTAAGCCCCTCCCCCTCTCTGGGCTCCACTCTCCTTCCCCACCTCCTTCTTAAAAGGTTCTTGACAGCATGGGGTAGGCTCAGCATGATCCCCGCAGGTGGTAGCCACAATGGCTCTACTGAAGCTCATACCTTTGGGAGAGGCATTCCTAGGTCCCCCTAGTGAGGTGGCATTTGAGTACAGCCCCCAGGCAGCCTCTCAATGGCTTTTAAGACTGTCCAAATAGAGACATCTGAGAGACTTAGCCTTAGGAGGCTTCTTAAAGGTCTCCTGTTTTAGAAATGGAGAAACTGAGGTAGGGGTGAGATTTGACGGTCTTCCTCTATCAATACAGCCCATCCCAGACCTTCTCCCAACAGCCTAGGATCTGGAACCTGACTGCCTGTGCTTGGCCTGTGGGACCTGGACACGTTACCTGGGCTTTCTGTGTCTCAGTTCTTTCTCCCTGCAAAATAGGCATGCTAGGACTCTGGACCCAGGGCCAAGGGTGGAGCCGGGTGATAGGTGGAGCTTTGCTGCCATCTCTGGAGTAAAGTGGAGAGCAGGGAGCGCTGCTCTTGGCTCCACATCTGTGCTCACCCCTCACCCTACCTGCATTGACAACTCCAGTTTTCTAACAGTCACTCAGCTACCACTGATGAAGGCTTCGCTGCCCCCATTTTACAGATGGGGAACTGGGGCTTAGGCCTGCAAGTCACACATTTGCTAAGAGGGTGCCTTAGTTAATTGCAAGGTGCAAAAACTAAACTTAAACTCACTTGATGAGAAAGGAGCCAGAACCCTCCTTCTTGGGTGGTGGAGGAATGGAAACAAAGACCTTACCGGTTTTTGTTTGTTTGTTTGTTTTTTCAGCTTGACTATTGTTGGCGTATATAAAAGTTACTGACTTGTAAGTATTGATTTTGTATCCTGAGACACTGCTGTATTCCTTGATCACTTTTAAGAGTTTTGAAATTGAGTCCCTGGGATTTTCCAGGTATAGGATCATATCATCAGTGAAGAGGGAGAGTTTGATCTCCTCTGACCCTATTCGAATACCCTTGATCACCATCTCTCCATTACTATGTTAAATAGAAGTGGAGACAGTGGGCATCCTTGCCTCATTCCGGATCTGAGTGGAAAAGTTTTCAATTTTACACCATTCAATATGATATTGGTTGTGGGTTTGCTGTAGATAGCCTCTATCAGTTTAAGAAATGTCTCATCTATGCCTATTTTCTTAAGAATTCTGATCATGAAAGGATGCTGGATATTATCAAAGGCTTTTTCTATGTCAATTGAGAGAATCATATGGTCTTTGTTTTTTATTTTATTGATGTGATGTATTATATTTATAGATTTGCGTATGTTGAACCAAACCTATAACCCTGGAATAAAACCAGCTTAATCATAGTGTATAATTTTTTTGATGTGTTGTTGAATTCTGTTTGCTAAGATCTTAGTGAATATTTTTGCATCAATATTCATTAGTGATATTGGTCTATAATTTTCTTTCTTTGTTGGATCCTTTCCTGGTTTGGGTATCAGGGTGATATTTGCTTCATAGAATGTGTTGGGAAGTATTCTTTCTTTTTCTATGCTTTGGAAAAAGTTGTATAATATAGGTATTAGTTCCTCTTGAAAGGTTGGATAGAATTCAGATATAAAGCCATCTGGTCCTGGTCATTTCTTTTTAGGGAGATTTCATACTGTGGATGCTATTTCAGTGGTTGATATAGGTCTATTCAAGATTTCTAATTCTTTCTGGTCTGAGTCTAGGAAGTTGGCGTACTTCCAGGTATTGGTCCATTTTCAGTAATCATTGAGGATTTTTTTAATTTCTGAAATGTTGGTTGTTATTTCTCCTTTATTGTTTTTGACAGACAATATTAGAGATTTTACTTTTCTATTTCTGGTTAGGTTGGCCAAAGGTTTATCAACTTTGTTAATGTTTTCAAAAAACCAACTTTTTGTTTTATTGATCTGAACGATTATTTTTATTTCAATTTCATTTAATTCTGCCCTAATTTTGGTTATTTCTTTTCTTCTGCTGGGTTTGGGTTGGAATGTTCTTCCTTTTCCAGTTGCTTGAGATGATCCATTAAGTTGTTGGCTTCCTCTCTTTCTGTTTTCTTGATGAAAGCTTCCAATGCTATAAATTTCCCTCTTAGGACTTCCATTGCAGTATCCCACAGGTTTTGATAATTTGTGTCTTCATTATTATTTAGTTCCAAAAATTTGGTGATTTCCTTCTTAGTCTCATCTGTGACCCAGCTACCATTCAGCCTAAGATTATTTAGCTTCCATGACTTTGTTTGAGTATTAAGATTCCCGTTGCTGTTGAGTTCAACTTCTATTCCATGGTGGTCTGAGAAGATACAAGGAATAATTTCTACACTTTTAAATTTGCCGAGATTAGACTTGTGTCCTAGGATATTATCTATTTTGGAGGATGACCCATGGGCTGATGAGAAAAATGTATATTCAGTTTTATTAGGGTGAAATGTTTGTAGAGGTCTGTAAAGTCCATTTGTTCTAGGGTCAGGTTTAAGTATAATATTTCTTTGTTTGGTTTCTTCTTGCAGACTCTATCCAAAACTGTCAAAGGGGTGTTAAAATCTCCAACTATTATAGTACAGGAAGATATCAAGTTGTTCATATCTATTAGTGTCTGCTTTATGAATTGAGGAACATTCTGGTAGGGTGCATAAATGTTAATTATTGAAACCTCTTCATGTTGGGTGTTTCCCTCAACAAATATGTATTGACCTTCCTTATCATTCTTTATCTTTTTTGATTTAAAACCAATTGTATCTGCTACTAAAATCGCAACCCCTGCATTTTTCTGGTTTCCATTTGCCTGTATTATACAAGTCTATCTCTTCACCCTGAGTCTATTTTTATCCTTTAAGGTAAGGTGAGATTCTTGTATACAGCAGATATCCAGTCTGAGTTTATGTATGCAGTCAGCCAGCCTGTGCCTCTTTAGAAGACCATTTAAACCATTCACATTAATTGAGAGAATTGATAAGCCTGGTTGTGTTTTGGGTGTCATGATTTTAGGATGTCCAGTGGAAATTTTTAATCTTTTCACCACTGTGGAAGTTGGGTTTTGTTCAAAATTTTCTGGGTGAGTTTACTTTGGAGGTAGAGCATTGTGCTAATCATTGTGGAGGATGGGTCTGAGAATATCCTGGAGCACTGGTTTAGTTATGGAAAATTTCTTCAACATGTCTGTGTCATTAAAATATTTGATTTCTCCATCACAAATGAAACTCAGCTTAGCTGGACAGAGGATCCTGGGCTGGAAGTTGTTTACTTTTAGGAGATGGAAGGTCAATGACCATCTTCTTCTGGCATGAAATGTTTTGGCTGAGAGATCTGCAGTCATTCTGATACTTATCCCTTCGTAGGTGATGCTTTTCTTACATCTGGCTGCTTGAAGGATTTTCTCCTTCATCTTAACTTTGGCAAAGTTGATCACAATGTGTCTAAAGGAGTTGCTTTATTTGTATTGAGTCTTGCTGGGGTTCTGAAACTGTCTGCTATCTGAAGTCCTGTATCCCTTGCAATGCTTGGGAGATTCTCCTCCAAATACTCTTGGAGTAAAGCATCTGTACCTTTAGAACCATACACTTCTCCTTCGGAAATTTGGATAAGACAAATGTTTCATCTTTTGGAGTGTTCCCACAACTCTCTCAGGGAATGATCAGTTTTTGTTCTCCATTTGTCTGCCTCTTTGAGTGTTTGGGAACATTCAAAAGCTTTGTCTTCAGTTTCAGAGATCCTTTCTTCTGCCTGATCAACTCTATTACTGAGGGATTCTACTGTATTTTGGAGCTCCTCAACTAACTTTTTCATTTCCTTGAGCTCTGCTATCTCTTTTCTCATTATGTCCATATCTTTGGTGAATTGGGCTTTGAATTCATTAATTTCTTGAGACAACGTTAGAACTACTCTTTGTTTTTTTGTTAATCATAGCTGTGTACATTAGTGCAATCAAGGGGTATAATGTGTTGGTCTCATATACAATCTGAAATATTCTCATCAAACTGTTCAACATAGCCTTCATGGCATTTTCTTAGTTATTGTATGTAGACATTTGTATTCTGCATTTAGTAAGTTTCACCTGTACCCATTGTAAGATGCACCGTAAGTGTGGCCCCACGGATTACCCTAACCTCCCCCCTCCCTTCCCCATCCTTGGCCCTTTCCCCATAGTCTTGTGCTATAGTTGGGTTATAGCCTTCATGTGAAAGCTATAATTTAGCTTCATAGTAGGGCTGAGTACTTTGGATACTTTTTCTTCCATTCCTGAGATGCTTTGCTAAGTAGAATATGTTCTAGCTCCATCCATGTAAACATGAAAGAGGTAAAGTCTCCATCTTTCTTTAAGGCTACATAATATTCCATGGTATACATGTACCACAATTTGCTAGTCCATTTGTGGGTCGATGGACACTTGGGCTTCTTCCATGACTTAGAAATTATTTCATTTGTCTTAAAATACTTGTTTGGATTTCTTTGCTGACCCATTAGTTATGTAGGGGCATGTTTTTACTGTCCAGATCTGAGGGTGGAAAGCTCAGTAAGTATTCCTTGTATGAGAAAAGACTTTCTCTAGGTCAAGGCTGGAATATAGAAGTATATGCTTTATTTAATCTTCTTCGTATAAAAAAGAGGATATGAGAGAGTGAAAGAAACTAGGGGAAATGAAAGCACATGTAATGAGGATAAGATAAGAGTCTGCAAGGCTAGGGCAGACATGACACGGCTGGTCTGGTTGGCTTAGGTCCTGCCTGACCTTCACCTCCTGTCTTTCATTCTGTTTTGAAATTTAGCTCCACCCTAAAGATGCCTATTTTTTTTTTTTTTTTTTTTGAGACTGAGTCTCACTATGTCGTCTTTGGTACAGTGCTGCGGCGTCACAACTCACACCAACCTCAAACTCTTCGGCTTAAGCAATTCTCTTGCCCCAGCCTTCCAAGTAGCTGGAACTATAGGTGCTGGTCACAATGCCCAGCTATTTTTTTTTTTTTTTTTTTCTTTTTCTCTGTGTGTGTGTGTGTGGTCGTCTTTGTTATTTAGCAGGCCCCGGCCAAGTTTGAACCTACCAACCCCGGTGTATGTGGCTGGCATCCTAACTGTTGAGCTACTGGTGCCAAATTTATCTATCCTTTTCGAATGTTCCTCCTTGATCTTGGGTTCTACCAGGTTGTCAAAAACTCTGACATGGATTCCAAAACTCCTATAAATGCTGCTTTGTTTGGGTCTGGCTGTCACATCATGGTATAGGGGATATGAGTGGGAAATTCCTTATTCTATCTTCTTTCTCAAGTTACTCTCCTCACTGTTTCACTTTCTGAACTGTTATATAAAAATGTTACAAAATACAATGCTGAATTTACATATTATGTAAGAAGTAAATGAGGTTACTATCTATTTTTATCACCCTATATTTAAATGATACCTTAATCCCAAATGTGTACTTATTATTTTAGTAATTCACACCATATTTACTACATGTTCTTCCTTCCTTTGGAAATATCAAGCTCTTCTTTGCTTCTAAAGGCCGTACTATTGCTGCTACAAGTTGTATAAAAATAGTACCAATCTTCAAGGGTGCATGCTATTGGAAATGGGAGATATTAAACTTTTTCTTTTCAGAAGGGGTCTCACTGTGTTGCTAAAGAATTTATTTATTTATTTATTTTTGAGACAAAGTCTCATGATGTTGCTCTCAGTAGAGTATTATGGTGTCACAGCTCACAGCATCCTCAAACTCTTGGATTTAAGCGATTCTCTTGCCTCAGCTTCCCTCTTAGCTGGGACTACAGTTGCTGGCCACAGTGCCCAGCTATTTTCTTTCTTTCTTTTTTTTTTTTGTTCTTGTTGTTGTCTGTTTGTTTGTTTAGCAGACCCGGGCCAGGTTCAAATCCACCAGCCCCAGTGCATGTGGCCAGTGCTCTAACAGCTGAGCAACGGGTGCCAAGGTTAAAGAATTATTATTATTATTTTTTTTCCCAAAGTACTTTTCCAGCTATATCTCCCTACCCTTCCAAGAGATCTCATCAGCCTTTCCAATGTAGTAAAAGATGCTGGCTAAAGAATTATTTTTAATGGTATATCTGTATTATCTTCTATATTATCTTTAATATTTTATGCATCAAAATTCCTCTTATGTTTGGTTTCAAGTCCAAATTATCGTGTTTCTGTCTTGTGAACATTTCCTCAGATGAATTGTGTTTTTCATTTTTATTTTTATTTTTTTTTATTTTTTTATTTTTTTTTTCTGTTTTTTGGTAATTACGCTTTTTGTATTTATTTATTTTTATTTATTTTTATTATTTTTTTTATTATAGATAAAAATATGCACCATAGATGTGGCCCAACCCATCACCCTCCCTCCACCCAAACCTCCCCCCTCCCTTCCCCTTCCTTGGTCTTTTCCTCATAGTCTTGTGGTATAGTTGGGTTATAGCCTTCAT
>CAUYPK010039197.1:0-16770 GCA_963574355.1 Loris lydekkerianus | reverse complement strand
GTTTGTTTGTGGGGTACTTCGAGCCGTTCTCATGGGGGAGGAGACTCCCGTCCACTTGATGATGGATTTTGTACCTTTTGTTTGTATCCTTGGGGTCACAGCTCCACCAGGTTGCTTGCTAAATTTCTGTCCTTTAACTCTACTTCTGGATGGGGGCCTCTGTGCAAAGCTGGCTTCAGTCAGCTATCTTGTCTCCCTGCCTGAATTGATAATTGTTGAAACTGAGTGATGGGTATGTGTGTGTTCATTCTTTCAACTTTGAGATTTTTTTGAAATATTTTTTATTATTTATCTTTATTTTTAACCAAACCCAACATTTATTGAGAACCAAAGAAACCAGTTGGCTTAGAGGCCAGATTTCAATTCCTTGAATTTCAGGTGAGGATAGGGGTGGTGATGGACAGCTTTGAAGTCACCCTCCCAGGGAGGACCCAGCTCTGGGAGAGAGGGGCTGCCAGATCTGCAGAGCCTGGCTGGGGTCTCTGGGTGAGGTATGTGTGAAGGGGTAGTGGGGAGAGAAAATGGTGGCACTCCCAGGCATGGCTGTGAGCAGAAAATGGCAGGGGAGGCTGCTGAGCTGGTGGCCATCCAGGGTGAGACTGGGAGGATGTGGTCTTTTCTCAGGTGTTGACAGGGAGCAGGGAGCTCAGCTCAGGCAGCAGCTTGTGGTGCGGGGCCAGGCAGGCCAGGTGGCTCTGTTTCAGGTTAGTAGCTTCAGCTGAATGCTTGCACTTCTCAGAACCACACTAGCAGGTGAAACATTTGATTTCGATGTCCCAGAAGCAGTCTCCGTAGTCAAACCCTAGCTTCTCTCTGGTCTGGATGTCTCTGGATCTGCAAAAAGGGATGTGTGAAAATCAAAAGTCTTGGTGCAGTGTGAAGACCTGGACAGGAATAATACTGGGGTCACATGGGTGGTCGATGAAGAGGTTGTTGCCATAGTAATGGGCATCAGTGCAGTACACTTTTCCATCCTGTCTATGTTACAGAAATAAGAATCCTTTCTTATATCAGCCTCAGTGTCAGAGATCAGTTCCCCAACATGCTCACAGATGAAGTTCCCCTGGGGGATGGCCTGTAGGGCATGGACCCCCAGCCCATCTGAGCTGTTCTGTAGAGCTGCAGCCGCCCATCCTTGTACCTGCACCAGATGCTGAGCTGGTCACACTGGCAGTTGGAGCTGGAGCAGTCATCTGCACAGGTGCAGTGCTGCAGATGTGTGATGTTGCGGTCAACATTCATGGTGGACGTCTCACAGTTCTCTGAGATGTACTTGTAATCCTGGAGGCAGGGCTCACCATTGACACAGGGAATGGGCATATTCTCATAGCCCAGAGCGACATCCCAGAAGATGATCTTCTCAGTGCTAATGGCTCGATTTCCCACCCTGAGCTGGAGCTTGCAGTTGAGTTGGAGTGCACACCACACATTAGAGCCCTTGGGTGTCAGGTCCCACGCTGTGACTCTCTCCTTGTTTTGCAGCTCAGGGATGGCCCCATGGGATAGGAACAACAGCACACAGTTGTGGTAGCTTTCTCAGGCATGATGTGCCGGAGTGTGTCCCCATGATAGTTGACAGCCTGGAGGTCGCAGTGGGGATTCAAGAGGACCTCAGTGATGGCAGCATTGCCAGTGATGAAGGTCTAGTGCAGGCAGATGGTTCCCCATTGTCAGTGAGGGTGACGTCACCACCCCATGTCAGCAGCATGGTGTCAGTGTGCTGTGCTCTCCGGCCCAGATGATGAATGTCCACCCACCACTGTCCTGGGCATTGATGTCCTCCTGACCTGTGCTGAGCAGCAAGCTGACCATCTCTAAGTTCCCAGTAGTGGCCACATGGTGGAGACAGGTGGAGCCCTCCTCCTCGCTGTAAACACAGCCACACCATGTAGCCTGCCACCTCCCCGGGGATGTTCACTGCAGCCCCTTTCAGTGATGTCCACTGCTGTTTGTCTACTGCACTGATGTTGGCTCCAGCCTGCAGCAGCACGTGGCAGATCTCTACGGAGCCCTTCTGGGTGGCTGCTTGCAGGGACATGTGCTTGCTCTGCTGGTCTCTCTGGAAGTTGGGGTTCCAGGTTGTCCAATAGCATCAGTATCACCTTCTGCAGCTCCTCCTGCTTCACTGACGCGTACAACTTCCACCTCTCTGGTTCCTGGATGACCAGGGCTTTTGTTAGGGCCTCCTGGACTGGCTTCAGTGGCAGCCCCACAGCTGAGAGGCAGCCCCCATTAGACAGGGTCAGGTATGCCTTGAGGTTGATTGTGTCAGGGGATCACAGGATGGGCATCAGGGCCCCCTGTGCCCTCACATCTAAGTGCTGGGTTGGGAAGTGTCTGCTTTCCCAGGACATTCTGAGCCAGGGCAGGAGTACAGGGGCTGCAATGCCAGCTGGCGGGGTCACCTCAGAGAATGGTCACTGCCTGGGCCTCAGAAGTGTCCTCCACACAGTGGGGACAGAAGACCATGCCATTCAGCTGGAACCCACAGGCCTGTGGCACTCTGGGAAGGTGCCTGCTTTACAGAAGTAGCCACAGCCTGGGGAGCAGTGATGTTTGACCATGTGAGCATGGTGGGCCTCACAGAGCACCATCACTGCCACACGGCTGGATGGCCTCATGGTCTCCTGCTTAAGGACTGCAGCATTGCAGCCCAACAGCTGTTGGTCCACACTCTCAGTGGCCACGCACTTGTGCCCTGCTCTCTTGCTGACTCCATCGACCATGGGTCCCTCCATCTGGCAGCTACAGAGGGCCAACTCCTCAAACCCTCACTCTGTCTCCAGTTAAGATGTGTCATTGGACACCCCAGGGTGGTTGGGAAAGGATCCCCTCGCTGGGCAGCTCTAAGGACCCCAGAGGGCTGGTACAACAAGGATGGGTGGCTCCATGTCCTGTGCATACTGGAGCCAGAGCAGTCCACACCATTCAGTCCTCAAGGCTCCTTGGCTCATGGAGACTCCCGCTTCCACTGATTATGGGAAGGCTTCACCTATGAGCTGTCCTTTTGCCATTTCTTCTTGGCTTTGTGCCAGCCACCGGAACCACTCCAATCTGACTGATTCCATGACTCTTCATCATCCTCTTTCTCTTCTTCCTCTTCCTTCTCCACTGAGTTGTTCAGGCAGAGCTTCAGCTTCAGACTTGCTGTAAGGGTCCGTATGCTCATCCACAGAGTAGGACTTATACTATGGTCGTCACCTACTACGGTCTCGCACTCCTCCAGGGGCCCAGGATTCCCCTTCTGCAGGGTTGCTTCTCCTGAAGTCTGGGCAGAACCCAACTTCTCCAATAAGTTCAGCTTCCTCCTTTTGGCCACATCTATGGTCACCTTCCCCAGGACTGTATATCGTCACTCATGTGGAAATACTACACTTCAGGGGGCCACTTCTCGGCCTAGGGGCTGTCCATTTGTCCTGGTTTGGACGTGATTTTGTGGGCTCTGTGGACCTTGGGCTGTCCTCCCGGCTGGTGGTGGCTTGAGGCGGTTCAGACCCTGCTGCTGCAGTTACCTGAGCCCCAGGCATATTCAGCAGCCTCATAGCCAAACTCTGGACTGATGGAGGTGATTTCCCCTGTTATTGACATCTTGGCCCACTAGGGTAGGCATCCCCCTTGCTGGGGGAAAGAAGGGAGTGACTTTTTGGTATGGTCCAGCAGATCCTGCCTCCATGGAGGTCCCCATCTCCATCAAGATTCTCTGGTTCATTCTCAGTGAGCAGTGTAACCCCTACAGGGGTGTCAGCCCCCTTAATCACCAACAGTGACAGTGACAGAGGCTGGAGATGGAGGTCTAGCAGTCTCCAGGAAGTCTCCTTGGCCTTGAACAGGGTCTTCTCACTATGAGCTTTGCCCCTCCAAAGAGCCACGAAGTCTTTCAGTGGCTCCTCTGGTCTCCTTCTCTAGCAGCAGCGTAACTATTTCAGTGGGGCCTGCCCCCTGGGAGGGGTGTCAAGGAATAGAGGGACTGGTCAGCTCAGTAGGACGTTGGTGGACCCAGGATGCCTGGGCCCTGGGAAGAGAGAGTAGGCTCCAGGGAGGACCTCTTCCCTGGGCTCCCATTGGCCCCCTCCCTCTCGGCAGAGCCTGCATCACTGAGGTCGAGAGGAGGGGAAGGGGGAACCCTGCCCTTTCCTCCTGGCTGCACATGCTGCTCCCCTTTGTCTCTCACATCACCCCAATCCCTGCAGCACCTGGTACCCCCCCAGCCTGGTAGATGGTCCCTTGTGTCCTTGGTGAGTGATGTTGGGGCCCTGGTACCGCTGCCTACTGTCCCCCATCTCCCAGCCCACTTTCCTCCTTAAAAATTTTCTATGATAGTTTTTTAAAAAGTTTACTGTATGCTGATTGTATTTTACAAACTATAATTTTATTTAATTATGGGGGTAAATTTGAATATAAATTCAAATAAAGACTTATAAGCAATATTAGGGTCCTTGGATTGTAATTTAGCCAAGCTCTGCATTTAAGTCATATAAAAAGGGGTATTTTATTATTTTATAACACAAATCCATTCAGCGTGTTACGGTAGCTAAAACAAATACTAAGAGTAATTATTTTTTATCTAACTAGCAGTATCATATATATTAAATGTATATATGAGTGTGTTCACTTTCCCTTTCTGCTTTTTTGGAACCCAGGCTTGTCCTGCATGAAACTGGAGGTGAACCCAACCATCTGTGTTGTCAGGGAGATGTCTCCCATTGCCCACAGGCCGCCTGACACCACAGTCCTGTGGAGATTCCACTGCCTGAGTAGACGACCCAGCCCTTGCTGCAATTCAGCCCAGGAGGCCAACAAAGCCTCCCGGACAGAAGTCACTGCAGCTGTATTAACTCCTAAAGAAGAGAGGTGGACTCCAGGACAGGCAGCCCTCTCCCTCAGGAGGCCTGGTGCAAGGGCACCACATCTAACAGTGGTTCCGCCACTATCTGCAAGGGTTTCTGTCTCCTAAGGACTGTGAGGTCATTCCGAGAGCCCTCCAAGGCTGTCCATGTTTTTCTTTAGTCAGTGCATGCCCTGATGTACTGCTGGTGTGAATTCCTTGTATACCAAAAGGATGGCTGTTTCTGAACAAGTTCCAAGTTTGTTGAACATAGCAGGCACTTAATAAGCATTTTATGGGTAAAGTTAGAATGGTAAAATGATGAAAATGTTGGGTGTAGAGATTTTTGAGAATTTAAAATCGGAATTACTTTGAAATTACAATTTTATTACCATATATCAGTTATGCATAGTAACATTTTTAACACATTGCTAAAGATTGCTCCTGAGGGAAGGAACTGATAATGTGTTTTTAGTGCTCCCCCCTTCTCTCTAATTCTGCCGTGTAGTATTGTAGTACTACTGCCATGTCATACTGCCATTGTAGTGTATGGTGGTTATTCAGGGAATATTTGTTCATTGGTTGGTTTCTTCAAACTGAAGTTTTTTGTAATAATAAAATACAGACTTGGGGGTATACCTGATAGCATATTTGGTCACTTAAAATTACAAAACTACTTCAGCTTAAATTTTTAGTTTGTTTGATGGCATGAAGTAGACTTGATTGGCATATTCTCTAGGTTTTTCTGAGCATTTTTTCCTTAGGCTCCTGGTATACAATGGACCTAATAAAGAACCAGTTTTAATTTAACAAAGTTACAGCGTTAATCATTTTTCAGGTGAATGCAGACCATTGACACAAGAATTGTGCCATATATCTCCAGTATTAACTCAGGCAGTGGAAGCCCTGCAGGGTAGACCTGTCTTACATAAGTTGGTGACTTTCTTCTTTCTTGTAACTTTCCTTTTTCCTTATTTTTTAAACTCCAATGACAGTGAAAAGTGAGTTTCTTATGCCAGGCGTGGTGTCTCATGCCTATAATCCTAGCACTCTGGGAGGCTAAGGCAGGTAGCTCGCTTGAACTCACGAGTTCGAGATCAGCCTAAGCAAGAGTGAGACCCCAGTTTCCAAAAATAACCAGGTGTTTTGGCGGGTGCCTGTAGTTCCAGCTACTTGGGAGGCTGAAGCAAGAGGATCACTTGAGCCCAAGAGTTTGAGTTTGCTGTGAGCTACTATGCCATGGCACTCTACTGAGGTTGACAAAGTGAGATTCTGTTTAAAAAAAAAAAGTTTCTTCAAAGTAAAAAAGAACTACTTTTTCCTTGATAATTTACATTAATTTTCAGTATTATCAAATTCATAGTTTGAGTAATTATAATTTTCAGTGATATTTTCATCTCAACTTACATGTGTATCATTGGCATTTCAGCTTATTTGACTATTATGTGCTGTAGAATACAGTGTGGAGAGGAAAAGCAAGGTGTCCCGGGATCTAGACTACCTCTTATTTATGTAGAGGTCAGGGGCTTTCCCCAGTCTGTCGTCTCACTAACTCCCTTTGAATTCTAAGTAACTAAAACTCCTATATCAACCATGCCTGGAGTTCATATAGGAACTGTAGGAAATAATTACCCACAGATGAAAAAAAGAATATTTAATATCAGTGTTCAATTAATATAATTCAAGAAAAGAGAGGTCTTTGATTAGCATGTTATGCCAACCAAGAGTTATATAATAATGCTTTAGGTAAGAATCCTATGCATTTTTTTTTTTTCTAATGCCTGGATTAGTATGAGAATTAAGCTTAGGTAGACCAATGGGTTGATGATAATTCAGGAAACAGGAAACTAGGGGACTCTTAACCAAGGTATCAAATCCTGCTGGCAATCATACCTTTTAGATATTGTTTATACTCTTTTTAGAGGATTTCTCCATTACTTTCTGGGGTGGAATGTTACCTATCCTATAATAAGTTTTTATAGAACACAAATGCTATGACAAATGTGTAAAATAATAACACTCAAGTGCTACTTTTTTCCTTTTTTTTTTTTTTATTTTTTGAGACAGAGTCTCACTTTATCGCCCTCGCTAGAGTGCTATGGCATCACAGCTCACAGCAACCTCCAACTCCTGGGCTCAGGCTATTATCTTGCCTCAGCCTCCCGAGTAGCTAGGACTACAGGCGCTCGCCACAATGCCCAGCCATTCCTTGTTGCAGTTTGGCCAGGGCTAGGTTTGAACCCGTCACCCTCAGTATACGGGGCTAGCACCCTACCTACTGAGCCACAGGTGCCACCCCAGTCAAGTGCTACTTTCTGAGTACTGTGTGTTAAGCATCATTCAAAATGCTAAAGACACAACATCATCAGTAAAGTCCTGCCCTCAGATTGCTTTATTTTTTGGAACCAAACATAAACAAATGCATTTTAATCAAATACATTAACTGTATAGGCTAAGGTCATGTCCCAGGTGCCATGTCAAGGAAGTATTCTGGGAGAAGGGAAAGAATATCTGGGAAAGTTTCCTAAGGGCAGTAGGTACAAAGTGAGTTGTGAAGGTTGAATAGGCATTTTCTTAGAGGAAAAGTTAGGACAGAACATTCCAGGTTGAGGAATCAACAGGTGTAAAACTGTGGATTAAGAAGGAACTTGTGCCTTTGGGAAATTACGTGGCAGAAGCCTGCACTGGCCAGATTGTAACAGCCCTGAATGTTCTGCATATACATTGGATCTGCTGATGTTCATTGTTGACCAGCAGCTTATCAGTTTATTTCTGTTTTGAAATTTGTTAACTTTTTCACTTAAAGATACTGTCATTGGTTGAATCTTCATTACTTTAAATATTTGGTGTTTGATTTTAATCATATATTAGCACTGTCTACAGATTAACATTTGTTCATTAGATTAATCTTTAGAAAAAATGCCTTTGGGCTCAGTGCCGGTAGCTCAGTGGTTAGCATGCCGGCCACACACACCAGGGCTGGTGGGTTCAAACTGGCCCCGGCCTGCTAAACAACAATGACAACTACAACAACTGTAACAAAAAATAGCCGGATATTGTGGGGAGCTCCTGTAGTCCCAAGAGTTTGATGTTGCTGTGAAATGTGATGCCACCGCACTCTACTGTGGGTGACATGGTAAGCTTCTGTCCCAAAAAAAATTCCTTTGTATGTTCTGGACACCTGAAAAAGATAGCTGACTTTTACCATGCAAATAAATTTTTACTAAGTTATAATTCCTGATCAACACTTGGAAAAGAGCAATATTGAATAACAGTTTTATAAAGTGGCCTCTTGATTCAGATTTATTTGACAAGGGCTTAAGCCTTTATAAGCTTTCAGTTTCCTTGTCTGTCAAAAGAGTATAATAATAATGCCTATTTTACAGAGTTTTGTGAAGATTCAGTTTGTTCACATAGGTGCTTATTACTGTACAATGCTTGGCGCATCACTAAATTATAGGTATTATTTTTATTTTGAGAGAGAGTAACTAGAAAGCTCTCAACTAAGGAGGGCTGTATTTAAAGCCTACCTGGCAATCAGGAAAAAAACTGAAAGACAAAGGTTGGGGCTGTGATAGAGAAGCAAGGAAGCTTTATCTGTAAAGGGCATGTGTCAGGGAAGGAAGGCAACATTAGCAATTTGGGAGACTTTAAGAAGCGTTTGGAAGTTGAGCGGGGAAGTAAGTCTTTAAGACCAGATGATTAAGATGAGATAAATGCCAAAAAAGAGAAAATTGGCTTTTCCTTCAGGAGTCATCTATTTCTAAAGTGATTATTTCCTTATTTGGGAAGAACTTGATGTATCATATTAACCACCAGATGGCACTCTGTGAACTTTGTAAGTAATGTTTAAAGGATTCACTTCAAGATTGTGTCTCAGAGGTGGAGGTATCAAGGGTAAGAAAATGTCAATTATGGAAGGTCATCCTCAGTGTTTCTTAGGTAATATTCACTGGAATATTAATGCATTATTTAGTTTTAGTGAAGCAAGTATAGAAATTTCTTTAAAGAGAGATTTACTATAAAGGGAAGTGAAAAATTTAGTGATTTCTTTTCTCTGGTAAACCTTCAGAATGTAAGTTATTTAAGGAGTAATGGGCACATTGCTGATTTTCCTTTATTCTTTATATATTTGTTATATTCTAAAGAGGATATTGTGTACTTGTTTTTCAATAAAATTTTTCTTTTTTTAATTTACTTTTTGACCAGAATTTTTCCTTTTTTAAACCATAGGTAAACATGATTTTTAAAATAGAGCTTTTAATTTTAAGTAGAGACATTTTATAATATTTACATAAATTAAATTTTTACCTTTATAAAACTAAATTTTGGATTTTTGATCATTGTTGGAAGAGAGTCTGATTTTGGTCAAAGAAGTTTTCCTCTGTCCCTGGGAAAGATGTTCCACGTCCACAGATGTCATTGAAGGTTCATATAGCATATGCTGTTTCTGCTTTCAGTTATATTTGTTCTTTAGGAGGAGTAACACTAACATTTATTGATAATTCACATAATTGAACACATTAAATTCCAGTGTGTGCCAGGTATGATAATTTCTACCCTACCCCCACTTAAAACACCAGTAAATTCACTTATATATTTATATATATAATGATGGTACCAGTGAATAGTCCTAGAAATAAATTATGTTGTTTGTTTTTACTTATTGTAAATCCTACTATTACTATTAGTAGGATCTTGTGAGTGAGTACTAGTTTTATATATTTAAAAAGTTAAAAAGTTTGTGAATTTTGTGCTGTTTTGAGTGGTCATCAGATCATAAGTTCCTTATTTCATAGACTCCAGTGATCATTTAAAGAAAGACCTCTAGGGTGGCACCTGTGGCTCAAGGAGTAGGGCACCAGCCCTATGTACCAGAGGTGGTGAGTTCAAACCCGGCCCTGGCCAAAAACTGAAAGAAAAAAAAAAAGAAAGACCTCTTCACACTAAGCATATTTAAAATTTAAAAGTGTGGGGTAAAATAGAAGTGAGCATGTTGGTTCTAATTTGTTTTAAAAGCAGAAAGTAAATGCAAGGCGATTATGCAAATTAGCAAAAGTTGGCTTGCTATTACACTTTTTCTTTCCTATACTAGGGATGTTACTGCAGAGAATTCGAAAACATTGGCCTTTAACTGAAAAACACATAAAGAACCACAGTCTAGTTAATAGTAAACAGCTCTCAAAACAGGTTCAGATTCCTAAAAATTTATAGCTGTTTACCACATTTCCAGACTTGCCCTCTTATTGGAAATAATTCCTCCTTCAGTAATCTTCATTCAGTCAGCAGCATATGAAAGAAAGCATGTAGCTTAAGAAGTGAATTCTTTTGGAAATTTTTAGGAAGTTTGGTGATTTTTCCTTATGCATAGGTTAGTGAAATTTAAAAATTTAGCCTGGTAGAACATTTGTTAGGGATTTAAAAGTTAATGGGTCTCTAAGAATCTGCTAATATTGGACTGCTAAATAATATTTTGTTTTCCAGTATATGTTTAAAATAGGAAGAATTTTCAGTTGGGGCCTGGGTGTAAGAAATGTGTGATAGTGGGAAACAGGGTTGAGTCTAACCATTCCTGGCACTCCTTGGCCATCTTCATAAATATTGCATCTCAAGTTGTCCTATCTCCCAGTTCAGAGATTACCTTTTGTATCAATTCCTTCACCTTAGAAAGCTTTCTCCCTCTTTTCAGTTACAATGGATGACTCTAAATATCTCTTTAAAAAAAATGGTGGCTCATGCCTGTAATCCTAGCACTCTGGAAGGCTGAGGCAGGTGGGCTCTGTTGCCATCTTCTCCACAGCGATAAACACGTCTTACTTAGATGGTACACTAAGGGTGTCCTAATTACTCTCTCACTCTGTATAGCCTCCCTTATTTTGCTATTAGATTTTCTTCTCCATCTCATTCTGTCACTCAGCTGTTCCGTTTTGTGGTGGACACTTGCAACCTTTCATGTCAAGCCTGGACTCTTCTACTTTACTTTTCAGACATTTCTGGAGTGTTTAGCATACAGTATCTCAAATCCTTAGCTTGGTACTTTAGAAGTAAAAAGTGATGTTATCTTCATTTTGTCTGTGAGTAAACAGCCTGAGTCACTGGCTTAAGGTCATTCAGTAAGCTACTAATCCTTTCATTTCTACTACCCTGCCTCTCCTTTCATTCTCGTGGGATTGTTTTAAAATAATCACCACGTGTGCCAAGTGCACTTACAAGTTTTGTGTTGATTTCAAGGGGAGAAAGTGACTGTCTTTGAGAATTGTTGATGTCTTGTTTATAGAATTTCAAATCTTCTTAGTTATGATTAGCTAATAAAACCTGTCTTAGAGCTTTGAAGGTTTAGCATATGATTAAAAGATGTTTTTTATAGGAAGTGAAGAGAAATACTGTGACTTGGTAGGACTTGACTGTTTTGCTGAGCTCAGCCACACATTGCTGTGGCTCCTCACGTGATCTGCACCAGAGGCCAGAGGACACAGTGGTGGTGACACAGCCCAGCAGTGTTGGACTTTTCAGTACTGAGTTTTGGCTCTGTGTATATGTTAGATTGGGACAAAGTCTGCATTTTTTTAAAGTTTTTATCTGTTATCCTAATTACCCAGTTTAAAAGAATGTACTTCTTCAAAGATGTTTTAGAAAAATATATATGAGAGGCAGTATTGACTCTTAAGAGGTGAGAAGAAAATAGTTCTGTATAGATGAAATAGGTCATTCTGTGGGGATGACTTAAGTCCTCTGAGCCTCAGTTTGTCTAGCTGTAGAAGTGAAGGTGGTTACGGTAGTAAATCAAGTCAGCGACTCAGTGAATGAGTAAATGAGCTTTGTAGATGGCCATTAATTTAGAAAATAGTATTTTTCTTCTGGATTGCAAGGTACACTTTTGTCTTTCTGCCCTCAGTTTTGTGCTCACTGGCACTGTCTGAAATAAGGTGTTTGTCAAGCAAATGCAAATACATCTTCACATTACATTTCTCAATTGGTAAATTTCATAGTCTTTGCCACAAAGAAATAATGTTCATTTTATTGATTCTACAAGGGAATTAACATATCAAACTTAATAAAATACCCTTACGGTTATTTTAAATGTTATTAGTGCTGTTATTCATGTGTATTTTGTTTGTTAGCTTTTGGACTTATAGGAAGCAAGTATAATAAAAAATAACTTGGGGTGGTGCTTGTGGCTCAAGGAGTAGGGCACTGGCCCCATATACCAGAGGTGGCGCGTTCAAACCCGACCCCAGCTAAAAACTGCAAAGAATAAAAATAAAAATAATAACTTAATAAAATATTCTTATGGTTCCTTTAACTGTTATTAGTGCTATTATTCATGTGTATTTTGTTTGTTAGCTTTTGGACTTATAGGAAGCAAAATATAATAAAAAAATTAATTACATAGTAATTTTAGGTGTTGAAGAAGGTATTCAAGAAGTTGTTAGGCATATTACTGAGGGAGTTTGTAGGCCTCTAAAGGTGAAATATTTTGTTTTTATCTGTGTTAGAAGGTATCTGGTTAAATTATTTCCTTATTTTTATGAGTTTAAAGAAACTGATACCAACTTAAACTCCAGCTGTAATTTTGGCAAATTAAAAAATAAACTTTACTTTTGAAAACACATTGAAAATAATCATTGCCATTTTGTAAGAAAATTGGAAATAAATTCATAGTTTGTACCTCTTGTTTTATTTTTTAGAGTTTATTTCCCATCATAATTTATGTTAGTTGACTGAGGAACACTGCATCTAGTTCAATGAAATGCCTAGTCATGCTTTATTTGCCTTACCTTTCCCCTCCTTCTTTGTGGTGTTATGTTTCTTACTACAGCTTTTCCTTTTAAAAATTGATTGTATAGCGTATCATAATTCTAGAATCTGAGGGTTGGAATGGACTTTAAAATTTCCTGTCTGAGTAAGATATATTACTGCATTAAAAATGTTAAAACTAATACCCATTGCTTTTATAAAGAAATTGCATGCTGCTGATGTGCATTTTTGTTTTAAAGTATACTTAGAAATTTTCATTTCATCTTCCTTTAATGTATATGCCCAGAAAGATGTGTTTCACCACAGTGGGATGCTACTATGATCCCCTCACAAATTTTAATGTAAGATATGAAAGGTAAATACAAAACTTGTGAACCAGCATCTTGATGGAAAATGAAGAAAATTCTCTTCAGATTCTGAAGTAACAAAAACTTTAATTTTTATGTGATAATATTTATTGCATACTTCAGAGAATATTGTAGTTATGCTTCAGATTAGCTTGATAGCAAAATATAATCTAAACACTCTTACACTGCCCTTTCCCTAATATACTCAGAGACAGTGTTACGGTATTTTAAGATTTCTTTTCCTGTATGATCTTATTTAGGTCTCTGATATTTTCAGGAATATACATGTGTTTTGTTTTACAATTATAATTCTGAATATTATTTTATATTAATAAAATATATAATAAAATTTCTTCTTAATATGCAGCTAAACTTTTCAAAATGATATATAATAGAAGTTTTGAGTACCTTTTTGTCACTCAATCATTTTTTTCTATGTGAGAATGAATTTTTTTTAGGATGGGAGATTTTGATTTTTAGGAACATAAAAGTTTGCAATTGTAATGGAAAATATCTTTGAGAAACTATATATTTGATTTATTCTACCCTGTTTAACCTTTTGTCTTAATAAAGTGAAACTTTATAGGTAGCAAACTAAATGTTTATAAACATATGCATTAAAATAAAACCTTTAAACTGACTACCAGCTTTAAAAATCTGTGCTCTTAAGTTTAAAACTGTGTATGTTGTGTAGAGGGCACCACGGCTTATGAGCATCAAGGCTGTTACTTGGCACATTTCTTCTTTCCAAAGTTGCATCTAGAAGTATTAGAATTAATTTATTAAGTCTTTGTTTTTCATGTCCATATGTATAATAATTCTCCTTTTTTGCAGATTTTTTAGATTGCCAAGACATTATCAGCTATCGTTTGCATCTTTTCTTTTAATAAAAATGTTAGTGTAGTATATGCTCCTGGACCTTCTTAAATTATGGTAGGTTCTGTGAAAATCGGTGTGTATACAAAGATAAATGGCATGGAAAATAGAGCTGACTAGTGTATTACAAAAAACAGTCGCTGTGCCGCCAAATTGCCAGGCATATACCGGGGAGCAAATGTCTGCCCTGAGCAGCTGTCTGTGATTTTCAGGTAAAGGAGGTTCCTTATCCCTTCAGTCCTCTCTCCTTCCCTTGTCCCTTTCTCCATAAACATACCCTCGTTCTCTCTCCCAGTCTTGCTCTCACTCTAGCTCTCTCTGGCCTTGGAAAGGAGAGCCACTATTCTTTTAGCTCTTCCCTACCTTCTCTGCTATCAGCTGGCCTGCAGGCTGTTTTGTTACTTTTAATACCTGCCCTCCACTGATGCCACTGCTGGCAACGGAGTCAGGATTTACAGAGTGTTGTAATGTACCACACGCGTTATGTCTGGGCCTATTCCCAAGGCCCCTCTCCAGCTCTGCTGCTGACTTTCTTCTCCAGTGTCGTCATCATGCTGATTTCCAGGGAGTTGCTGCCCCACTTCTTTAGTCTCTCTTGCCCTTTTTCCTTTTTAATTTTTGTTTCTCTTGTGTCCTGTTGTTTTTCTTGTGATTGCTGGCTTTGCTGAGAGTGGTTGGGATCTTATACAGCCTTTATAAGAGGCTTTCTTTCTGTGTGGCAAGCAAAGCAGTCTTGGTGTATCGTTTGTAAATCTTATTTTGCAGCTTTTCTCTGTTATATTCTGTGTTGTAGCTCGAAGGATGCCACTCATCCTTTAACAGTGTGTGTGTGTGTGTGTGTGTGTGTGTGTGTGTGTGTGTAGAGACAAGGGAATTATTTTTGTTTTTGTTTTTATCCTTCCTCCACGCTCCATTCCCTCTTTTCTTTTCTTTTCCTTTCCTTCTTTCTCTCTCTCCTTCTTTTCTTCCTTTTTAAGGGAGGTAAGATGAAAAGTATTTTCTTGATGCCTCAAAATTCCAGTAGGCAAAATGCCAGATAGCTGACATGTGTTATACATCTCTACAGAAGAGCTCTCTGTCTACAAATAATGTCCTTTATATTTTGCTCTATGATTATATTAAAATTCATAAAATGTCACATTTATGTACTATATAATCTAAATCACTATTGAAGCTCTGTTCTAAAAGGAAATTGTCATATGAACGTTATAGATTTTAAATTCAGATTCCATTCATGGTCTGTGGTATTGTGGTAGTCTGTTGTATTGTGCCATAACATAAATCAGTTTCATAAACATATTTACATAAAGGTAAAATAATTTGTATGGTAAGAGGTTTTTGTATGCTGATATACTTACATTTATAAGATCTCATTGTAGCAAATCGTATTTGTTGGCATTATGACACATGCCAAAATCCAAGTACAGAGAAACTTCAACTCCCAAAAACACTTCTTAAACTTCTCTTGAGTGTGTGCCGGTCTATCAGACACTACAGAGATGTAAAAGAAGCAGAAAACACAATGTAGATAATGTGTTTAGGTTAAGAAAATAGGAGAGCAAGAAGATACAATGTAAGCAGGAGTTTAGGGCAGATACAATACAATTTGTAAGTAGGTGTATGTCTGTGTGGTTTAGATTGGATTCATTAATGAGGGAGTATAATGTAAGAAAGAGTGTGTTGGCCAATCTTGAGGCAGATCAAGTTAATCTTGAACAAGATATGACTTTGCCCTAGTACTCTTATAATTAGGCAGGCATGTTGGTGGCAATTGAAGATTTGTCTGCTTTCCTGTTCTTTGACTAATAGAGAAACTTAGTACATTAAAGGCAAGAATCCTTTAATTTTTTTGAATATTTGGCAATGTATTTTCATCAGTAATGTGCTTTGAGTAACGGAGCAGCTGCTTTTGTGATTTAGTATTTTAATAATTCCATTATATGTTAGTGCTAAACCTCAGAATGATATCATGATATTGATATTTCTGATAACAACTGCCTCAAATCAAATTTTGCAAATAATGGATCCGTTTTTGTAGAGTATATTCATGATAAAGTGTTTGCTACTTTACGACCACCTATGATCTACTACTCAGAAATTCTTTATCTAGAAGGACTTTTGGGTTTTCTGCAGTAATAAAGTTGTAGCTTAAAATTTTTATGTTTGTACCACATATCATAAATGAAGAAAAGTTATACTTCTGCAAAATGCTAATTTCTTCTCACATGTTTTAATAGGTTTGACTTGAATAAGTAATAGCTGCTGAACCTGGAGCAATTTTATTTTTATTTATTTATTTTTTTAATTTATTTTTATTATAAATAAAAATATGCACCATAGATGTGGCCCGACCCATCACCCTCCCTCCACGCAATCCTCCCCCCTCCCTTTCCCTTCCTTGGTCCTTTCCCCATAGTCTTCTGGTATAGTTGGGTTATAGCCTTCATGTGAAAGCTATAGTTTAGCTTCCTAGTAGGGCTGAGTACATTGGATACTTTTTCTTCCATTCCTGGGATACTTTGCTAAGGAGAATATGTTCCAGCTCCATCCATGTAAACATGAAAGAGGTAAGTCTCCGTCTTTCTTTAAGGCTGCATAGTATTCCATGGTATACATGTACCACAATTTGCTAGTCCATTTGTGTGTCGATGGGCACTTGCGCTTCTTCCATGACTTAGCAATTATGAATTGGGCTGCAATAAACATTCTGGTACAGATGTCTTTCTTACATTGTCAGTTTTGGTCTTCTGGGTATAAACCTAGTAGAGGAATTATAAGATTGAAAGGCAGGTCTATTTTTAGATCTCTAAGTATTCTCCAAACATCCTTCCAGAAGGGACGTATTAGTGGGCATTCCCAACCAGCAGTGTAGAAGTGTGCCCCTTCCTCCACATCCACGCCAACATTTCTGGTTTTGGGATTTTGTTATGTGGGCTACTCTTACTGGGGTTAGGTGATATCTCA
>CAUYPK010039196.1:0-10481 GCA_963574355.1 Loris lydekkerianus | reverse complement strand
AAGTTGGCATGCATCCAGCTATTTGTCCATTTCCTCCAGATTATCATATTTCTGAGAACAGAGTTTTTGTAGTAATCACTGAGGATTTTTTGAATTTCTGTGGGATCTGTTGTTATTTCTCCTTTACTGTTTCTGACGGATGTTAGAAGAGATTTTACTTTTCTGATTCTGGTTGGGTTAGCCAAAGGTTTATCTTATTAATCTTTCCAAAGAACCAACTTTTTGTTTTGTTTAATCTTCTGAATGATTCTTTTGTTTTCAATTTTATTTAATTCTGCTCTAATTTTGGCTATTTGTTTTCTTTGGCTGGGTTCGGGATTGGATTGGTCTTCTGTTTCCAGTTGCTTGAGATGATCCATTAGGTTGCTGACTTCCTCTCTTTCTGTTTTCTTGATAAAGGCTTCTAATGCTATAAATTTCCCTCTTAGGACTGCCTTTGCCGTATCCCACAGGTTTTGATAATTTGTGTCTTCATTATTATTTTGTTCCCCAAATTTGATAATTTGCTTCTTAATCTCACGAGCCAGCTGTCATTCAGAACATTCTTACTTTGTTGCTGTTGAGTTCAGTTTTTATTCTGTGGTAGTCTGAGAAGATACAAGGAATAATTTCTATTCTTTTAAAATTGTTGAGAATAAACTAGTGTCCTAAGATATAGTCAGTTTAGGGGGATGATTCATGGGCTGATGAGAAGAATATGTAGTCAGTTTTATTAGGATGAAATGTTCTGTAGATGTTGAGTCCATTTGTTCTAGGGTCAAATTTAATTTTATTATTTCTTTGTTTAGTTTCTTCTTGGAGGATCTATCTAGAACTGATGAAGGTGTCTTAAAATCTCCAACTATTATAGTGCAGGAAGATAACAAATTGTTCATATTCATTAGGGTTTTATTTTTCTTTGTATTGTTGTTGTTGTTGTTATTATTATTATTATTATTATTTTGTAGAAACAGAGTCTCATTTTATCCCCCTCGGTAGAGTGCCATGGCGTCACACAGCTCACAGCAACCTCCAGCTCCTGGGCTTAGGCAATTGTCTTGCCTCAGCCTCCCAAACTGCTGGGACTACAGGCACCCGCCACAACACCCTGCTACTTTTTAGTTGCAGTTCGGCCGGGGTCAGGTTTGAACCTGCCACCCATGGTATATGGGACAGGGGCCCTACTCACTGAGCCACAGGTGCCACCCTCATTAGGGTCTTCTTTATACATTGAGGAGCATTTAGGTAGGGCACATAAATGTTAACTATAGAGATCTCTTCCTGTTGAGTGTTTCCCTTGACAAATATGTAGTATCCATCCCTGTCTTTCCTTATCTTTGTTGGTTTAAATCCTATTGTACCTGCTAATAAAATTGCAACCACTGTTTTTTGTTTGTTTGTTTGTTTGTTTGTTTTTATTTCCATTTGCCTGTGTTATAGATACCCAGCTCTTTACCCTGAGTCTTTTTTTATTCTTTGAGGAAAGATGAGTCTCTTGTATGCAGCAGATACCTGGTATGAGTTTTTGTATCCAGTTGGCCAAGCTGTGCCTCTTTAGAGGAGAATTTAAGCCATTCACATTAATTAAGAGAAATGATAGGTATGGTAGTTTTTTGGCCATCATGTTTTTCAAAGGTTCAGTGCATATTTTTCACCATTATAGAAGTTAGGTTCTGTTCAATAAATTCTAGTTTACATTGTTGATAGACCATTGTGCTGATCATTATGGAAAATGAGTCTATTTCCTAGAGAGCCAGTTTAGTTATGGCAAATTTCCTCAACATGTGGATGTCAGTAAAGTATTTGATTTCTCCATCACAAATAAAACTGAAAGTTGTTTTGTTTTAGAAGACTGAAGGTCAATGACCATCCTCTTCTGGCTTGAAAAGTCAGCTAAAAGATCTGTAGTCACGCTAATATTTCTCCCTTTGTAGGTAATTCTTTTCATATGTCTGGGTGCTTGCCAAATTTTCCCCTTCATATTAACTTTGCAAAGTTAATTTCAATGTGTCTGGGAGATGTTTTATTTGGATTGAGTCTTGCTGGGGTTCTGAAAATGTATATTATCGAAATATATGTATCAATTGCGATGCTTGGGAATTTCTCCTCCATAATATCTGGGAGGAGAGCATCTGCGCCTTTAAGACCACCCTCTTCTCCTTCAGGAATTCCTGTAAGTCAGGTGTTTGATCTTTTGGACTGATCCCACAACTTCCTCAGGAAATGATTTTTTTTTAAATTTTTGCTTTCCATTTTTCTGTTTATTGAGGGATTTTACTGTGTTTCAAATCTCCTCAAATAATTTTTTCACTTCCTTGACCTCTGTTATATCTTTCATTATGTCCATATCCTTGGTGACTTTGTCTTTGAATTCATTAATTTCTTAAAACAACTTCTGAACAACTCTCTGGATTTCTATTTCCATCTTTTCCTCCATTCTATTCATTTTATTTGCCATGCATACTCTGAATTCTATTTCTGACATTGAAGCTAATTATCTACGAATGGCATATTCTGTTGTATCTCTTTTGTCATTCCTTGGGGGAGTTGATCTACCATGATTATTCATGTTACCAGCGTTCTTCCACTGGTTTGGCCCCACTTTTATTTTCTTAAGTTTGCCTAGTAAAACTGATAAGATTGGATCGATGGCCCCAGCAAGTAGAATTAACAAACCCTTTACCAATGAGCCGGGGCTTGTGATAGTGGCTTTTCCCCTACTGCTTTACAATGGTCCATTTCAGCTGCAGCCAGAGGTTCTGAGGATCTGCTTGGGGTGACAGTTCTAGCTGTCTCTGTCTTGTAGTCATCCAGCTTCTATCCAATCCTGCAGCATCACGGTATAAGGCTAAAGTCTAACTGGGAAGAGATTCAAGCAACTGCAGTGCCCTGCCACCAACCAGTAAGAGCTGGAGGAGGAGAATCAACCCCTCCTGCTACAAAACAACCACTGCTCAACCTTGGAGCATCTTTGGGTGAATAGCCCAGGTCAAGAATTCTACACCAATTGTCCTGGGTAGTACAATCACTGCTCATAAGAAGAGTCCAAAGGGTCTCCAGCAACCCGATAGTAGGGATCCACAGGCAGTTCCACCCCCAAAACCTGAGGGAATGGAGCCTGGTTTCTTTCAGTGAGCAAAGACAGGGACGTGCACTGCCAACTCTGTCCTGAGGCGTAAGCGTGTCTCTCTCTCCCACATGTCCCTGTCTTCCCATGCCCCCAACTTCCACTCAAGTGACTGTTTCCACACTGCTGTCCAGTGGTCCACACAATGCCCAGGCCTGTGAAGAAATTGCCAAACACTTTTGGCTCTGTAGGGTGTAGGCCTGTAGACCACCAGGCAAGGCGGGAAGGGTGGATTGGGAGTTCAGAATTGCAGGGAAAATATTTGCTGGGCAGAAAGATGCCTAGGCTCACAAATGGAACCTCCTTGATGAAGGAGGGCCAGTGTTAAGAGGCTCTCTCCCATGGGAGAAAATAAGAGGCCTCTTGTGGGAGAAGTCTCTCGTCTTCTTGGGCTTTGTATTTGGAATTTGTTTTCCTAGAGTCACTGCTTTCCTCCACAGCAATGATGTGCACTTATCTATCTTCTTTCTATGGTCAGCTTCCCACCTTCAGCTTGACTGAATTCACTTCTGTGAGGGAACTGATTATCTCTCCCTTTGAACAGGAGCCTCTGTCAAAACTGCCTCTAGTCAGCCATCTTACTTCCCTCTCCAGTTTCTATTATCTTAAAGGGGAAAAATTGTCTTGGAAGTCGAATAAGGTTCTAGAACAGATTAAGTTCGGATTCCAAAGTATCACTGTTTTCCAGAGCTCTCTGTTGTTCTCAATAAGGTATGACCTCAAGGGAAACTATTATTCCAGACCCTAGCTGACATGGGGAAAGGGAAATGTCCAGCTCAGGCTAACTAGAAGACTAATAAAATAAAGCATCAATTCAAAATGCTAAAAAAAAATTAATAAAAGTGACTGAAGCTTAATCATAAGACCATAGAATGTTTCCCCACACCACCACCAAATTGCCACCATATTAATAAAGCTTTTGTGAAATATCATGGGATTACAGACTAAAATAACTGTAAGACCCACACTGTTTTTAAGGTCTCTAGAAAAACTCAAAGACAATGGAAGAGACAAAAGATAGGACACCAGAAAATTTTTTACAGCAAATACTGAACACAAATTAACTCCTAACCAGATAAACATAAATCTCACACACTAAAACCTATTTACCTTAGTTTATTTTACCTGTTATATCATGTTAGACTTTCAACAAAAAAATTACCAGGTGTGCTAAAAGGCAAAAACAAAGTCTGAAGTGAAAAACCAAGCATCAGAACTAGAATTAGGTAAGAAAGAGATATTGGAATTATGAGACTGGAAATCTGAAGCAACTATGATTAATATGCTAAAGACTTTATTAATAAAAGCAGACAACATACAAAAATAGAAACTCTAAAACGTGGAAATGTTAAAAAATAATCAAAAGAAAATGACAGATGAACACTACTGCAACAAAAATGAAGAACACCTTGATGAGCTCATCAGCAGTTAGACACTACCAAAAGAAAAAAAGTCAATGAACTTGATAGATAAATAAAAACTTCTAAAATGCAAAGAGTAAAAAGGGATGAAAGAATTAAAAATCACAGAATTTTCTGACAATTACAAAAGGTATAACTTATACATAACAAGGATACAAGAAAATAAAAGGAACAGAGAAACTACCATATATACTCGAGTATAAGCCGAGTTTTTTCAGCACAAAATCTGTGCCAAAAAACCCGAACTCGGCACAAATTTTGTGCCGAAAAAACTTGGCTTATACTTGAGTATATATGGTATTTGAAGTGATAATGGCTAAGCATTTTTCCAAATTAAAGACAGACACAAACTAATAGATCTAAGATTTACAGAGAACATCAAGCCTGATAAATACTGAAACTCTACACCTCTCCAAAGAGAGATTCTTGAACAAAGCTAATATAGGGGGAAGGAGATGTGGGTACTTCAGTAACAGAGAAAGGAGGATAGTAATTACAACTGATTTCTCATAGCAGCCATTCAAACAAGAAGAGAACAGAGTATAATTACATCTGATTTCTCATACCAACCATTCAAACAAGAAGAGAACGGAGTATAATATTCAGTGCTGAAAGAAAAAAAAAATCCCACCAACCTAGAGTTCTGTACCCTATGAAGTTTCCTTCAAAAGTGAAGGTGAAATAAAGGCTTTCTCAGACCAACAAATGCCTTAATTTTTTGCCAGTAGACTGCACTGTGAGAAATTATAAAAGTTACTTTGGAGAGAAATAAAATAAGTCATAAATTTGGATCAACATAAAGAACAGTGTTAAAATAAGAATGAAGATAAAATAAAATCTTCTGTTTTGCTTATTCTTAATTGATCTAATAAATAATAGTTTGTTCAAAATAATAACAGCAGGAAGATACTTGGTGATTTTAGCTCATTGATAGGTGAAATGGATGACTGCAATGTGAAAAGTGGCAGGGAGAAAGAGCTGAGGATACTCTGTTACAGGTACTTGTACTATCCATCAAGAGGTCTAATGTTATTTGAAAGAAAGAGTGGAGAGAAAAATGTACTACACCTGGTGATATTCCTGGATTTGTTCTGATTAATAAGAAGCAGCCACATAAACAAAATTAAATGAATCCACAATACAGAAGGTAGGAAAATAATATTGACATTATATAGTCATGGAATAAATCCCTTGGCTACCAATGGAATAATGCTCTCTAATGAATTAGAGTTTGAGTCAACATTTTTCTAGCTCAGTGTTTTTCTAACTAGAGATTAAGGAAATTTTTAAAAGGAGAACAGGGGTAATCAAAGAAACAAACCATAGAAATAAGGAAAATGAAGAGTGATAAAAATAACTTCTCAATGGACTACTTCCAACTGAAGGGGTATATTCACCCTACTATAAAGTTATTTTTGACATTTATGAAGCTCTTGCTGTGTGCTTATCATGTAATTCATTCATCTCAGCACTATTTTGGTCCTTAATTAAATACAAAGCCAACATTGATACCACTTACTTCAATAAAAACATTGAAATTACTCTAGCAGATAACAATTTAAGGGAGTGAAGGAAGGGTGTCACTGAGAGGCCTACCAAAGAGTACTTCAGATCCCTCTGAGACTGAATTTAAGAAATGAAATGAGATGGACATATGATAAGAGATATGAATGGATAGGTATGAAGAGAATATAAATATTTTAATTAAATACAAATTTAAAGAGTATTACTAGATGATCGAGATTTCGTTCTTTCTTACTATATGAAAATCACCAGTAACAAACAAAATGTGGTCTGATTGATTTACAGCAATAATGATTTTTTATTTTGCAACTTTATTAACTACATAAGATAAAAATTTCTACACTGGGCCCATTATCTAAGTAACTTCAGCCTAACACATAAAACACCAATACCCACACATCATCAGTCACATCAGTCCCTGGAGAGGACTTAAAATGCTAAGAGAATCCTGACTTTGGGTATATAGGCAAATGAATTAAATTCAAAGGAAAACTCTAAAAGATTTAAATATATCTATGAAATTTTATGCTTTCTACACTTGAAGAAAGTCTCAGAAAACAGACAGACTTTCCAAATTTGTGAAATATGAACTATAAAACATTTAAAAAATTTAAAAATATTTTTCAAAATCTTTAAAACATCCTAAAAAAACAAATTTCAAACATTTTAAGCCCAATAACAAAAGAAGATTTACCATTCAATTCAGCAATCCCACTACTAGTGATCCATCCAAAGGAAAAGGAATCATTTTAGCCAAAAGAAAAAAAAAAATCCTGCACTCAAATTTTTATTGCAGCACAATTCATAATTGCGAAGACCTGGAATCAACTCAAGTGCCCATCAATTCATGAATGAATTAACAAAATGTGGTATTTGTGTACCATGGAGTACAATTCAGCCATACAAAAGGATGAGCTAAGGACAGTCCCTGAATTACAAACATCCAATTCACATGCGACTTGCACTTATGAATGGAAGTAATTAAATGAATAGGTAGTTGTACCTGTTCCAACGTATATACAAACTCAACGTAAGCACAATCCTACAGAACCTGTCTTGTTTGTAACCAGGGGACTGACTGCAATGCCTTTTGCAACAATTTGGATGTAACTGGAGACCATTATCCTAAGTGAAGCATCCCAAGAATGGAAAAACAAATACCACTCATACCCACCATTAAACTGGAACTAAGCAAAGAGCACACGTGCAGAGAGGAATATAAAACTCCCTGGAAATCACGTTAGAGGAGGGGCAGCCCCAGGGGTCTGATTTGGATGATGGGCATACCTACAGCCATGACTCAGGCACTGCAAAAGCAATCCATGAAATCAAAAATATCATACCTCCTTAATACTTTGAAATAAAACAAACAAAAATCCACACAATTTGTAAATACCTTGGGCTAATCAGTTGTTACCTAGCAGAAATCTAGATCTAATTGATAGAATAAAATTATTTATAATTTGTATGGTGAAGTAATAATACACTGCCAGTTCTCTGCTTAAAATAATTATGTATATGATATTTATACATAGATACTCATAAAACAGATGAAAATAGTTTAGCTTTACATAAGTATCTTCTTTTAACATTACTCATTTGCTTAAGCAGCCTCAATTTTCACAAATAAGGTCAAAGAAGTCAGAATAGGCAGTCTGATTTATCACCAATGTATTATAAATGTAAATAAAATTTGATGTTATGGGGTCTTACTATATTGGAAGTTTAATAATACTTTGGGAACAGACTCTTACTTTTACTACAACCTTTAACATTATATCTATTGTGTTACTTAGTTTCAATAAGCTTTGCTTATTTGCCAAAAATACTATTTCAAAACCCATAGTATCTAAGAAACCAGTGTTACTCATTTCATCTCTAAACATACCAAGTGCAACTGGTAAGAGATTTTAGCATTGAGCGATGACTTGATTTAGATGTAACTCCCAAAGCAGTGAAACAATCACACAGCATAATTTTTACTGAAGGTAAAAATTACCTTCAGTAAAAATTTACCTTCAGTAAAAATTATGTATCAGTAAGCAGTTTCTGATTAAACAGAATCAGAGTTAGTAGCACACTAGTAAGTAGGTAACGTCTATTATTAAATTTAATTATATATTTTATTATAAATTATAATTTTTTGTTTTTTTTTTTAAAGACAAAAGTCTCACTGTCACCCTGGGTAGAGCACCATGGTGTCATAGCTCACAGAAACCTCAAACTCTCAGGCACAAGAGATCCCCTTGCCTCAGCTTCCTAAGCAGCTGGGACGATAGGCACCCACCAGGACTCCTGGCTAGTTTTTCTATTTTAGTAGAAACAGGGTCTTCATTTGCTCTGGCTGGTCTCAAACTGCTGAGCTCAAACAATCCACCCGCCTCAGCCTCCTACATTGCTGGAATTACAGGTGTAAGCCACTGCACTCAGCCAGATCTTTTAATTTTAAACAAAATGGGAAAAATTATTATTTATTATAACTAAACAAAAAACAACAAATATTGATGTTCAAATAATAAATTTTTACAACAAAACCCTTCGCGTATGCATTGGGTTTACTTTCCACTTTACCCTGGTCTTAGTTTTAGATGACTATTTTTATAAACCACAAACAAAAAAAAAAAATTATTTTCTTGTTTTTAATTCATGCTGGCAAGTTTACTCTAGTCACTGTGATTACTAAATTGGGAATTTAATTTTAATTTTATTTTTTTCCCTTCTACTTATCTTGCTTTTTCTATGCTTCTTTGTTTCCCTATCTCTTAATAGATTAAGTTTTCCTAATTCCTGCCTTTCTGTCATACAAGTTTATATTCCAGTTCTTTTGTTCTAGTGACATAATTTTAAGACAAATATTTGGCATACTGATTAATGCTTCTCTTCTTCTCTTAAATAGTTCAAAGACTTCAAAGAGCTTTACCCTATCTTTGTAACTCATCTTATCTTTTTATATGCTATTTGTTTCTGTTTTTACTTTTAGAGATGGGGTCTCACTCTGTCACCCAGGCTGGAGAGCAGGGGCTTGATGATAGCTCACTGCACCCTTGAACTTCTGGGCTCAAGAGATCCTCCTGCCTCAGCCTCCCTAGTGGCTTGAATTACAGGCATATGCCACCATGCCTAGCTAATTTTTCTTATTTTTCTGTACAGACAGGGTCTGGCTATGTTGCCCAAGTTGGTCTTAAAGTCTTGGCCTCAAGTGATCCTCCTGCCTTGGCCTCCCAAAGTGCTGGGATTATAGGTATGAGCCACCACATAAGGCCTACACGTGGTCATAGAGCCTATTTGTTCCCCCTTGGTTCTGTGCTTTTTTTTGTTTTTTTTTTTGGTGATCATCATTGCTGCTGTTTTATGTTACAGCTGAAGTTTGCTCACACTGTTCACGGGCCTCCAGTCCCTTTACTCAGCATCCCTCCTTGGTCGCATCATATTCTTTTTTGTTACCATATATACTCGAGTATAAGCCGACCCGAGTATAAGCCGACACCCTTAATTTTACCCTAAAAACTGGGAAAACTTAGTGACTTGAGTATAAGACGAGGTGGAAAATGCAGCAACCACTGGTAAATTTCAAAAATAAAAATATATATATGACAGTAATTGAGGAGTCAGTAGGTTCAATGCTGATACCCTCACATCAGATACAGCTGAAGCTCTGTTTGGATATACAGATGATGAGGAGGAAGAATCCAGTTTTGAAGGATTTTAACCTTTGTGATTTAGCTTGATTACCTGTTAAGCTAAGCGTACCAAATCAAATAACCTGTATGACCCGAGTATAAGCCGAGTTCGGGTTTTTCAGCACAAATTTTCAGCACAAAAACTCGGCTTATACTTGAGAGTAAGTTCAGTTTTCTCCTTCAGGAATTCTTTAGAAAAAGGTGAACTGCCAGCAATTGTCTGAAAATATATCTATCTGAACCTAATTTTTTTTTTTTTTTTATAGTTTAATGGACTTTTTTTTTTTAAATTAAATCATAGCTGTGCCCCTCCATATGATCACGGGGCATCATGCACTAGTTTCATAAACTGTTCGACACATTTTCATCACACGGGTCTACATAGCCTTCCTGGCGTTTTTTTAGTTGTTGTGCTAAGACATTTACATTCTACATTTACTAAGTTTCACATATATCCTTGATAGATGCACCGCAGGTGTGATGCCACCAGTCCCCCTCCCTCTACCCACCTCCCACCTCCCCCCTCCCTCTCCCCCTTCCTCTCATTCTCAGGTCACAACTGGGTTACAGCTTTCATGTGAAAGCCCTAAACTAGTTTCATAGTAAGGGTGAGTACATTGGGTACTTTTTCTTCCATTCTTGAGATACTTTACTAAGAAGAATATGTTCCAGCTCCATCCATGTAAACATAAAAGAGGTAAAGTCTCCATCTTTCTTTAAGGCTACATAATATTCCATGGTGTACATATA